>CM068386.1:799005-1106505 GCA_034770075.1 Aralia elata | reverse complement strand
TAAATGGAAGGGAATCGACACATTGATCTTCAATACATGGCACTGGTGGCTTCACACAGGAGGACAACAACCGTAACGCCATGAACTCAACATTATATGACAATTTATTAAAAAAACATCTCTACTTGTTAGTATATTTATCTGTTCTTTTATTTTTAAATTTTGGTTTTGCAGATGGGATTATATTCAAGTAGCAAATAAAACATACAGAGATATGAATCGCTTGGTTGCCTTTGAGATAGGCTTAAAAACATGGGCAAGATGGGTGGACGCCAATGTGTTTCCCAACAGGACCAAAGTCTTCTTTCAAGGTGTCTCACCTGATCATGGAAAGTAAGTAAGTGTCCCAAAATGGAAGTCCCATGCATTTTAATAAGCCTTTAAAAAGTTAAAAGTCCATATATTATATGGAATATATTTAAAAAGTTCTGATATATCTGAAAAAATTCGAAACTAAAACTAGGAATCTTTGACGAACAGAATCAAGAATCTTTTTATTTTGACACAAAAAAGAGGTGTGGAAAATTCCTTAATGGGATTCTCATTTTGGAACGTAAACTAATAGTACTAAGTAAATATTATAGGCATTATTGATATATATATATATATATATATATATACACACACAACATATATATTTCTGATCCTTTTGTTGTTAAACTAGTGCAACTGCTTGGGGAGAAATGAATAAAAGGGATTGCAGGGGGGAGCAACTGCCTGTATTTGGATCAACATATCCAGGAGGACCAAATCAAGCTGAAGCTGTAGTAGAAAAAGTGTTGCGTGAAATGGCAACTCCTGTTTATCTGCTGAATGTTACAACATTGTCTCAGTTAAGAAAAGATGGTCATCCATCCATCTATGGTTTTGGAGGAATCCGCGGCTCAGATTGTAGCCACTGGTGTCTTCCAGGAGTTCCCGATACTTGGAATCAACTTTTATATGCAGCTTTGATACAGAACTAAACTGAATTCTGACTTTTTTTTTCTAAATTAATATATATGTAACTAAGGTGCTCATTGATTTTTATTAGGAATAGAATATCAAATTTATAAATTTTATCCGTAGCAGTTGCATGTATCTAGTTTTACATTTGATAGTTCATTGATTCAAATCACTAGCAAGTTATGAATGAAATTTAAGGTAGCTATTATACTTATTTAATTTCTCACCACCAGCTATTTTTATGGTTGCTTGGATAAAGTCAGTTTGGATAGAGGTTTACCAGTGTCTAGTTGTTTTATCTAGTTATTATCAATTTAGTGACATCTTATTAAATTTTTACGAAAGCAAACTGATAATTAGTTTTGTGTCACCGGATCAACTGCAACATAAGAACTGAAGCCCATGTTCAATTATCATACAGAACTTTATTAATTTTACAGTCCATCATCTTTGCACACATCAAAACAACTTCATTGATTCCGTGATTAAATACAAGTGATTTTTTCGTACTGCAGTGGATCCAAAGTTCTCAGTCATGTCGAGGTCTCCTGGTTTCATCCCACTTGGGAGTTTCCAGTCGAAGTGATCATAAGAGTAGTGTAGCAAGAGAAAAGTTCAACATTGGCTAAAGCAAATAAGAGGCCTGGACATATTCTTCGTCCAGCCCCAAATGGGATAATGTTAAAGTTAGTATCATTAACATCATCGAGGGACGAGTCGAATCTTTATGGTTTAAAATTCTCGGCATCATCCCAATTATAGTCAGGATCCCTCCCAACCACCCAAGCGTTGATAATGACTGTTGTTTTGAGAGGTATGTTGCATCCATCAATCTCACATTCTTGAATGCATTCCCTTGGGAGCAAAAGGGGACCATATCTGGCCTATTTGCAAAGGCAAGATCATGAGTTTTCGTCATCGATCGCTTCTGCCAGTCGAGCCCATGACATGGTAACTGCTGACATTTCACCAATTTGTAGATCAATGCATGAGAGATCCATGTTTTTCTGGCCAAGTCCCTGAGAACAATATGTGGTAATGAGCCATGGCTAGCCAATTGGAGAATGTTTCCAATAAGAGGTAGCTTCCATGGTCCCGGGGGCAGCTTTTTATTTTTTGTACTAGCATGTAATTTGGATTTTTTTTTTAATTCTTTGGCTAAGTACTTGAGCAAGAATTAAGAAGAAAAGGGGTACAATGAAAGTGAAGAGATAGAAGAAGTGGAGCTCCATCCAATTAGTTTCAGTTACCAAGCAAGTTTATATTGAAGAATATATGTCATTTTTTAGATTTTCACTTGTTTATATATTGAACTGCAAGGTCCCTCAAAATTGCAAAGTAGCTACTTACTACTTTTTTTGTATATTAAAAAAAGTATACAGTCAGTACATAAATTTGTTTAAAAACGTAAGGATATATTTGTCTGAAGCAAAGATTTCCCCAAGATTTAATTTATGATTTACTTAAAAGGATCATGATGCATGCAAACTTAATCCAAGGATGGTATAAGATTTGACTTCCAATTACCTGATTACAGTGTAACTGAGAGTGAGCTAGACATAAATGTTATATATAAAAATGATCGACATGATAATATTCAAAATAAAGATATATACCCATTTTAAATTTGTTGGAAAATTAAATGAATGATTACCCTCATGTTTCAAAGAAAATAATAAAGAAAGTTAATCATGGACACGCCTTCGCCTTGGAAGTTTATGACTGGGGCACCTTTATTTAAAAATGATTCTAAATCTGAAAAAAAAAATAGAAGACTTGATTGTCTTTTTCTAATAAAATATACTCAAATCAATGCAAGTTATACAAAAGAGCATATCTTAATATATAGCAATAACCAGCAAATCATTTAGGTTTACACTACTGTTGCTGGATGCGGACTGGTTAAAACCTAAGGATTTTTTTTTCTTCCTTATAAAAACCCTTTAAATAGCACTACATGCATACAAGTTTATTTACTTGACAACGCCAGATCTGACATCTCTTAATTAACCTACAAATGTACATTTAAGTTGGGGAGATACAAAGAAAGGGATCATTACACATCCTCGATCACTTAGTTACTCGGGTGCTGTTATTGTACAGAGACCTCTCGTAACAAATTTTAATTTTTTGCACTTGAAAAGATGTGTACTAGCTAGCTAGTTTTCTAGGGATATATATACTGCTGAAGTCAATTCCATTTATTATTTGACTGCACGCATTACTAGTAACTAACACAGTACTTTCATGAGTGATTTTCAAAACATTTAACAACAAATTAAAAGGCATAATATAATCTTGCTAAATAAATTGAATGTAATTACTTAATAACATTATCCTCGTACATAAAGGAATCAAATTAATTACCTAGACTTGGCTAGGGATGTTGTAAAACATTTTACAACAAAATTATAACAAACTTAAGTAGAACAGTACCCTAGACTACTTTAATTTAACCTAGGGAAGACATACTTCAACACTCATCCTCTTTGAAACCTTACAAATAGGACACTCTCCAATATTCCCATCACACCCCCTGCAGACGCACAAGTGCTTACACGGCCAAAGCATGATATTGGCCACCCGAATCCCGCACACTTTACACGACAACCTCACCGGTTCGTATCGCTGCGCATCAACAGACGATTCGCCCGACTCCTCTTCCTCTTCCCCTTCACCACGCTGATGGGACATAACCTCTTCTAGTCTCGCCTCCAGATACCTCACCTTCTTCTCCATTTTCTTGGCTTTACCCTTCCAAAACTCCGCCTTGGATGCTACTTTTTCTACATGCTCTTCCATTTTTGCATAATTCCTTAACAAGTCCTGCATTTGTGAGTTTTTCACTTCCAACTTCTCCGCAGCCATCTCCGCCATTTCTCTCCACTTCACACTGGATTCACTTCTTAACTTTTGCAATTTTTCATTCTGCACAAAAACATATAAGTAAAAAATAAAAAATAAAAAAATAAATTAATAATAATAAAAATAATCCTTACTTCAGATTTGATTAAATCATCTATTGAATCTGTTGGAACTTCGAAATTTTCTAGGGAAATGTCGTTATCTTCATCATTGTCATCGTTTAGTAAAGAAGTTAAAGACCTAATAGGTCTACAGAATAAATCCGGGTCTAAGCAAAGAACCGGCGATGGTCGGCGATGATTTTTGTTGGGATTCAGGCCAAAGGGATTTGTACTGGTATCGCCAATTTCAGTAATGTTCCTCTTCCCGAAACTTTTAACAAGTTTTCCAGTAACCCCTGGCATGCATGCAGAAAAATTAGTTATTCGACCAACCATAAAAATTAAAAGAATTTGAAAAATAAGGAAAACAGAAAAGTAGAGGGAGAACTAATTAACCTCCATTGTTGGGAAACATTTTGGAATTAGAATTATAGATATCTATTATAACTAGTTTTCCGATAGGGTTACTAATTATAATGCAAGTGAAGAGTTTCTCTTGTCCCACAGGGGTTTATAAAGAAAGTGAAACGGTGGCACCGATTGATAATTTATGTGTCTATGTATAAATAAGGGAATGAGCACCGAGAGACGTGACCATTTACGAAAACATGTAAACGTTCAGAAAATTCTACACATTTTAACTTTGCCGATCGAATTTTAAATTTTTTATAAAGTTTAATTGATCCAATTTAATTATCAAATTCAATTTTTTAAGTTGAAGTTTTTTTTCCAATTCCGGGTTGGAAAAACTTTAAACTGTTTTAAGTTGAATTTATTGTTTTCAAATTGATTTTTTCCCAAATCATGAGTTGGAAACAATTTTTATTTTTTTTAATATTATTAGCTCAAAACCTATATCTAGTTAAAGGAACATTTTTAATAGTTGTGTCTTTAGTTAAATTTTTTTATTTCACAATTACTTAAAAGGTTTGATTTTCTGGCTTGTGATTTGATATGTACATAGTATTATCTCATGATGAATTGCGACTTCTAATTTAGTAATTATATTTTGATAAAGGAAAATTTGTCCAATATTAATGGTAAGGTTGAGTAGCTACGATTCATTTATTTTGGATAATGGGTGATACTTTTGCACCCATTAATAAGTGGTTAATTTGATTTACAAGTAAAAAAAGTAATCAACACGTTATATTACGAAATGTTGCTACGGTGAAAAAAAATTACAAAAATTAGTTTATAAAATAATATGATATAGTATAATTAGTGGATGATCTATCATACATGAGTGAACTTTCCGATAACAATCAGTCACATCATTTTGTAAGTAATTTTTTATAAAAAAAAATTGTCATCAAAGTACTATTGTATATTACGACCCAACTCACATGTACACAATAATATTTGTCACAATTAATTATATTGCTATTGTCATAGCTAAATAAATTTTTTGTGTCGTTACATATGTGTATTGAGGGAATTGAAAATGGATGAAAGGTGTAAACCGAAGGAAATTTTCGTTCGACACATAAGTGGTATTTGATTGCATCTTAATGCATTTTAACAGTTTATGCCTCTTAATGCATTTTAACAGCTCATGCCTCTTAATGCATTTTAATGTTTGAAATTGGAGTAAAAAAATTTCCTATAAATGCCTCTAAATCATTAAGGTGGTGTTTGATTGTATCTTAATACATCTTAACAGTCCATCTCTTAATGTATTTTGGGTTAATTTCATTTGACCACCTGGAGTTTAACGTCTTTCCCACTTGACCACCTGCAGTCCAGAAACCTACATTTAAACACCCGAGTTTTTTAGTTGAAGTGAAAAAGTGCTTTCCGTGTTAACATCGTGATTTTAAATGGCTAAAGACATATTTGCCCTCCATATATAAATTAAATATGACAGAAAAAGTTGCCCTCCATACTAATTTTGTAGTATAATAACAAAGTTAAAATAGTGAGCAATATCAATTAAAAAAGAATCACTATTCATCTTCTTCCTTCCATTAGCCTAACCATTTTCCTGCTCTAGCAACACCCACCATCAATTCAGCACTATTCATCTTCTTCCTCCCACTAGCCACAAAATCAATTTCATTGCCACCCCTTGAACCACAAAATCAATTTCATCACCACCCCTGCATCACCATCATTCTTCCTCCACCATAACCTAAACATCGTAATGAAACTTAAATCTACAACAAATCCAACTAATTGAGATGACCAGAGTATCATCTACCCGATTCTGGGAATTCTTTTAAAGTAGTACTTCTCTTTCAGTCTCTTCTTCATGTTTTTTTTTTTTCAATTTCTCTGGTTCAAACATAACAGATGATTGAAAAATCAAACCAGAAGAAATATATAGTAGAGCCAAGAACAAAAAATAAGAGCACAGAGAAAAAAATTCAACTAGTTGATTAATTAAACCATCTCTACCAACAAATCATTCATAATAAGATCATAAAGCCTAAAAGCTACCTCTCTTAATAACTGAAATAGAAAAAATACACTTGCTACCCAGACAATAGTTATCATGGAAAAGGATTCACTTTCAGACTTCCATCATATTAATTATGTCCCCAGTAAGTTGCAAATGAGGCCAGCTCCTAGGAAAATCTTAACATAACTTCCACCGCTTGTCGCAACCTTAGTCATTGACGTCGTCGCCGCCGATCTTCCTCCCCCTCCGTCCTGTCTCCTTGCCGTCGACCACAACTAAGGTTGCGACTGTTTGGTGTAATGTTTCATCGGAAAACAGACCCCCTGCCGCCCCCTCCCCCCCGCGCCCCCCATTACTTCGATCTGGACAACATCGAGATCTAGAGAAAGAGAAACAGAGATGAGGATTTGGTTTTCTTTTTTTATTCTTTTAATTGGTTTTTATTTTGAATTGATATTTTGTTTTAAGGAAAAGATAAGTTATTTTATATCTTTTAATGGTGTTTTGTATTTTTGAGTTAGTTTTTTTTTAGTTTAATTTAATTGATGTTTTGTACGATTAAAAAGATAAGATGTTTTTTGTTTAAGGAAAAGATAAGATATATAAATCTTTATTTTTTTCCTTCTAAAAATAATATTAATTTTCAAACATTAGTTATTTTATTATTTGTTTTTCAATTATTAATATGAGTTTTCAGTTATTAATATTTAGTTGTTTTATTTTTTTTACTTAAATTCATATTAAATTCATTTGAAAGTTATTATAATTATTTTTAAAAAAACTAAAAAAATACAAGCAAAATGGGACTTTTAAAGCCAAAGTACATGAAAGGGGGTATTTTTGACTTTTTGCAGCCACTTTTGACTGTTATAGTCCGACCTCACGCTCTATTGGCGAGTGTTATGCACACACCGTTAATCTGGATGGAAAAGGTGACGTTTTCACTTCAACTAAAAAACTCGGGTGTTTAAATGTAGGTTTCTGGACTGCAGGTGGTCAAGTGGAAAAGACGTTAAACCCCAGGTGGTCATATGAAATTAACCCATGTATTTTAATGTCTGAAATTGGAATATAAAAAATTCTCTGAATGCCTCAAAATTATTAAGATACAAAATTAAATCTAAACTATTCAGAGGACCACATTAAGATGTATTAAGAGGTGAGCTGTTAATTAAGATGCAATCAAACACCACCTAAGATTCAAAATTAAATTTAAACTATTCAGAGGACCACATTAAACTATATTAAAAAGTGAGTTGTTAAGATATATTAAGATACAATCAAATAACACCTAAGTTGATTTTTATGCTGATGGTAAATACAAAGAAAGTAAATATTAATTACAATGTTCCATTTGTTAATTTCTAGTCGGCATAAAGTTGACTCCACACACCAAAAAATGCTAATATATGCTTTTATTCATATGTAATAACTGTGAATTTATTCATATATAATAATGATTCAGTCCGAGACATGCAGCAGTTTTATTTTTGAGAATACATATATAACCTAGGCTAGGCCAGCTGGCCAGGCCTTTTTATTCTCACGAAACAAACTTTATTGCATAATACATGCATATTTATCCTCGAGGGAGATTAATTAGAAGCCTTTGTCTTGACAATGAACCTTAGCACAGCTGTCCATGCACTTCATTTTCTCGTCATCTGTCAGTACACAATAACACACTTGTTAGTGAAAATAAATTAAGATATACATATATATATTGGTTAATAAATTATATTTATAAATACATGTCTGCAAAAAAAAAAATTAAATTAAAAAGAGAAAGAAGAAAAACCTGAGACGATATGGACACATTGGTGAAGTGAGCAAGCTGATTTGCAAGCGTCGAATCCATGAGCTGCAATGCAGGACATCCCACAATCGTCTAAACATTTGGTGTCCATTCCACAGTCGACATTGCATTTCATTAAGCAGTTGGCGTCCACATCAAGTGCTGCAAATGCATGGCTTGCAAACATTAATGCCATAGCCATTACAAACATCAGCACAAAAGCACCCTTTCCTCTCATTTTCCTGATATATATATATATATATAGGCGCGCCTTACTACTTTAATTTGCTTGAGTTCTCAAAAAATAGATACTACTTAATTTTTTCTTCTATGAATATCTGATTATTTATAAGTCGAGTCACGCTTAATGTGTTTCTAGCTTGTTACTAATTAATTTTCCGTGTAACTAATCAACAAAAACACGCTAATTCTGGTATGTAGGATGAGGATTGACGTACAAAATCAGCTAACACCATCCCACATCAAAATGTCATGCTAGTATTTAACGCCGCAAAGTTATATATGAGTTGGTTTTGTTCCCTGTAAACTCTTTCATTTTTTACGTTTAACCCAAAAAAAAAATAACTAATAAAATAAATAATTATAAACTTCAATACTGAGGTAATATATAGGCTATGATGATAAGTTATTAGTTGAACATTTTCTTACTAAGATATGAGGACAATTTTAATTACTTGTTTTATATTGCTATAAATTGGTGTTCTTGCAGCTAAAACGGTCTCCTGAAATATTTCGAAAGTTACTACTGGATTCAGTTTGATATACTTTTTAACAAGGCATAAATATGGATTAATATCCTGAACTTTTAATATTTTTCTATTTTGGGGATTGTTTTCTCAATTTTTTCAATTAGGAGATTAAATTTTTAATTTTTTCCACTTTAAGAATTGTCTTCTCAATTAAAAGTTTAATCCCCTAATGGAAATAATTGAGAAGACAATCACCAAAGTGGAAAAAAATTAAAAGTTTAATCTCCTAATTAAAAAAATTGAGAAGACAATCCCTAAAGTGAAAAAAATTAAAAGTTTAATCCTCTAATTGAAAAAATTGAGAAGACAATCCCCGAAGTAGAAAAAAATTAAAAGTTCAGGGCATTAATCCATATTTAGGCCTTTTAATAAACAATTTCAGAATTTCTCTTCGCCCCTTTCTGGTCCAACAGTGCGTACTTTCACTAGGAGTAGACATGAATTTACCCAAGATTTACATGTATCTAAATTCCATATAAATTTCTTTTGTACTCTCTACAATAGAGACAAAGAGATCGGGTGTCTTTGATTTATTATATGTCTTCATCATCGGTAGCGCATAAAAAGCGCGTTTTGGGTCGAGGTCCCAATCATACCCGAAGGTCCCGACAAATTCCGATGATCAAATTCTATTACAGATTCAACCTGATAGGAGGTAAGTTAATTACATAACACTGATTATAGTTAATTAATATTAAAATTGTAATAAATACTAATTAACGTATACTTGTTGTAAATTTTAGTGATTTTGCAGATATTAAGATTGTAAAATGTATTTCACATCTTTACTTGTAAAATTGGTCTACGCTCGTTATCACATGGTCCGACACACCTACCGCCCACAAGTAGTCTGTTTGGTAGGAGTTTCAGGTTTTTTTTATTTATTACTTACGAATATTTTAATTAACTAACGTGTAGTCTCATTTAATTATATTACAACTGTCCTAATGTTATTTTTTGTGTTTTTATTTCAGAAAAGGTATAGATGTGCTGAGACAGATGATGCGAAAATTGAGGAGCTTTTCTGAAATAAGTGTCTTGTTAGAACAAAAGACAATTTGAAGAAAGAATAGGAAAAAGTGTTGCATAATGCGGAGATCGACCATCTACGACATACTGAGGAGCATATGGACGAGTACAGTCCTTGGTGGTGCTTGTATGATATATATATATGAGTTGGGATGTGTGAGAAATGGCGAGTTGAGAAGTGGACGAAGAAACGTAAGATCAATGCCCAGAACAAGGTCGTAGGTGTAGCAGAAAGAAAAAAGGCAAATGGCACATATAAGGGAGGTAGTATATCACAGTCCCAGCATCTTGCTAAGAAGGTATGTAAAGTTTAAATTCATTTAAAGTACGATATTAATATGCTTGTACATGATATAAATATGTATACTTGTATATGTGTAGGTGGCAGCATCCCAGGGCCAGCATGTGGATTGGTTGGATGTGCATGTCGCCACGCGTGATGGTTGCCTAATAAATATGTGTTTTTATTACGTTATGTTTGTTCATAGTTTTTAACGTTATCCTTCATAAATATGTGTTTCATAAATATCCTTCATAGATATGTATATATTTTAATGTGTGTGTGTGTGTGTATATATATATATATATATATATATGAACTGATCCATAGTCAACGTTATCAACTTAAGATTATCTTTACAACAGATCGTGACCGTCCATCCGTAGATCGAATGGTTAATAGAGCCTCCGCCCGCAGTTTAATTTCGAGTATTCCGCAGTTTAATACTACGGACGAGACATATGTTCAAAATACCTTTCCTTATAAAAGTCCTCATCTGTAATATTAAATTACGGACACTAGGTATGACCAACTGTAACTAGAAGTAAGATCGTAGAGTAAGACCAAAATCGTAGAGTAGAAGCAAAATCATAGAGTATGATCGTAGAGTAAGAACAAAATCATAGAGTAAAACAAAATCGTAGAATATGATCATAGAGTAAGACCAAAATTGTAAAGTAGAAACAAAATTGTAGAGTAGGATCGTAGAATAAGACCAAAATCGTAGAGTAGGATTGTAGAGTACCCACCTGGTCCGTCCAATCCCTCTTCTTTCTCTTTATTCTAATTTCCTTTATTACTCATAACTCCATTGACGTAAGAAGAGAGAAGGGATCGGAGAAGAGATAAGAGAGAGATTGGGTTGAAGAAGGAAAGAATGAGCAAAACATGACCACATCATCCTTCCTTCCCTCCCTCTTCCATATATATATATATATATATATATAAAACCAAGAACATATTTGTTTATCATCCATCGCTTGTTTGAAAGCGGCATAAAACGACGACGACCACTCTTTCTTATTTAATCAACTAGTTAAACATCTTTTTCTCTTTCTTTCTCTCTCTCTCTATATATATATCAGAATTATCACTACTTATTTCTCTCTCTAAATTTTCATAATCTAAATCTAAATTTGAGGGTGAATTTTTGGTTGGTGATAGAACGGAAGAGGGATGCGTCGGAGATGGAGTGATTACCGATTGACATATTGGCTCATATTGGTGATGAAGTGGTAGATTAGAATTGGGAGCAATGGAATTGGATTTTTGCTGAATATGCATGATTTTGTCCTTTAATACTGCGGAACCTAGAAAACTAAAAAAATTAAATTTGGTTTCCCAGTTGACCATATCTAGCGTCCGCAGTATTACTGCGGACGTGGGACTTTTACAAGAAGAGATATTTTGGACATCTGTCCCGTTCACAGTATTAAATTATGGAATACTGAAAATTAAATTGTGGACGAGGGCTCTATTAACCATTCGATCTACGAATGGACAATCACGATCTGTTATAAGGATAACCTTAAGTTGACAACGTTGGCTATGGATCATCCCCTATATATATATATATATATATATATATATATATATATATATGTATACCTGCCATATTTCAGGACACTTAAAGGCGTTTGATGGATGAACGATATCCCTTAACAGTCGCCGCCATGAAATAGATCAGGAGCTGTGGGAGAAGGCGGCGGTCATGAAGAAGAATTATGTTAAGAGGCAGGGGCATTGTCGATGGTTGAGTGGTACTAGTTCTTGCAGCTCTAGTAGCCATTCGACGCAGTCATCATGCCAGTCGACTGCACATAATGTTGTTGATTGTGTTGCTGCCATATGCAGGGACCCTACATTTTTTCACACACTTTTCAACTATATGACAATAGCCCGATGACAAGAGGGGGAGGAACCATGATGGCAGAAGAGAAAGAAACTTGAGCACGGCGAGGTAATCTTAGCATTTACTATATATAAGTTTTTTGTTAGAATTAATATTAAATCATATTAGTCAACATATATAGTATATTAAACATGTTTTTTTTGTTATAAGAGCTTCTAAACAATGATGTATGATGAGCTAGCTAGCTAGGATTAAGTATTTGTTATTTTCTATTTCTTTTGTACCACGTACATTTATATATTTATCGAATCCTGTTGTATTTCGACTTTAGTTTGGTATTTTGATTGTATATATTTGTAGTTAGGCATCGTTGGATTTGATTATATATATGTACGAACTTCAATTTCGTTCTTTCTATTTGGTGCTGTATGAGTTTGGGTTGTTATATATTTGTTGTGCTGTGTGTTGGGATTGGAATACATTTATAATTTTTTTGGGGGAAACCCATAAAAAATATTTTAAAAAAATAAAATAGAATTAGCGATCGACAGTGGTAGCTAATGTCATTTAGCGACGGATTTCTTAAAAAAAATAATTAGCGACAGACTGTGGCGACGGATTTTTTTAAAAAAATAATTACGCATTAGAGACAAAATTCGTTAGCTAATTCAACTTAGCGACAAATTTCCATTAAAAAAAATTTATTTATTAGTGGCAGAATTCGGTAAGTAATTCCGGTCGCTAACACGTTGCAACACATCATCAGTCTGATGACGTGGATTAGCGACAGAGTCGCAACACATCATCCGTCGCTAATTCATCCTCACCGACTAGATTAGCTGCCTCGGACTTTAGCGACGGAATTTGGTCACGAAAAGGCTGTCGCTAAAAAGTTTTTTTGTTGTGGTGATTTCAGTTGGTAAGCACAACCTTCTAGATAGCCCTTAAAAAAGGTCTAGCTGCTGAAGTAGACAACGATTGCACAAGTTGAAGCAATAACCAAAATCAACTGTGTTTCAACTGCAATTCATGCAAGGTCGAAGTTCGTAACAACATATATAAGGAGGGAGTGGAGGCTACCGGCTATTATTAACATTTGCATCATTGTTCTTGTTGTCATCGTCTACTCAGTTGGTTGTTGTGCACTAAGGAACAACCACGAGAATAAATATTTCATGAGATTGCATAAAGCCACACCAGCTAGCTAGCTAGAGCATGTAATTGTGATTCTTAGACTAGATTTAGTTACATGTGTCTTAATTATATATAAGTTGGATTGGATATTATGTTCTTGATAATTTTGTTCATTTATCTTAAGAGTATTCTGATGATTATAATGTTGCTGACTAAAGTTGTTTAATACTTTATTCTCGACGGAATTTTTCGTGAAAAATAACATATTTTCTTGTAATGTGTGATAAAAAAAATAGGGTGCTAAAATTTTCGATGCACTTTGTACTATAAAATATAAACTAATAAAAAGTTACAACAATAAATTTTAAAAGTAAAAAATTTAAATGAAGACGTACATTAATTAAATGTATTTATAAGAAATCAAAATGAATTTAAATTATTTACAATAATAGGTCCAACAAGATTCCATGATCAAATTTGATAACAACAAGACATTCTTACTCGGCCCAACAAGATTCCATTAGCTATAATTTGATTTGGGCTGAGAATGGACTATGCTGGGCTTGGCGAATTTAATTATGGAATCGTGAAATCATTTAAATCATGCATCTCATTTATATAAATCAAAATTCCATGTCTTCCTGTTATCAAATTTAATCATGGAATCCTCTTGGCTTGACGAAGGATTGGGTTGGGAATGGACTACGCCTTGACCAAGCCTGCAGACCAAACCAGGCCACCCATGGGTTTTTTGTGCATCAGCTTAAAGATTGTTTCTTGGTGTTCTGGTTTGTTGACACTTAATAAAAAATTCAGTGAGGGATTTTTGAATCAGAACCATAAATCTTACATCAGTGTTAAATTGATACATGGCATCTTCCTCCCACATTTAGGAGCAGGCCGGCTAGGCTTTTGAATCTGACTGACTTGACCTGTGGCTTAAGGGAACATTGTATATATAAAATATCATATATAGACACTCCTTTTTGTTTTATTATATTTATTTGTACAACTGCAGTGGTGCTGGACTGCTGGGGCTCACTTGTTCAAATCCTGGTTCCATAATTCTCACTCCTGACCTGAGGTACACTACTTTTACAGCCCGACATTAATTAGCTCATAATCTCCAACTACTTTCCTACGGATATATGTGAACTTGTGAAGCTAGCTAGCTAGCTAGTGTCAATTGATAGCAACATTACATTAATTTAATGTCAGAGGTTAGGTGTCATCCTGTATAATCTCAGTAGTAGTAGTAGAAGTAGTAGTTAACCTTCTGCCTACTTCAATTAATTAATTTATACTTTTGAAATACTACTCATGGTGGATGCACTAGCTTTATTCGAAATATGGGGAGAGGTGAAATTGTTAAAGGCGTGACTGTAATTTTCCTTGGGATGTTATTAGCTAGTATTTTAAATACTAGTAGTATTAATTGTAGGTATAGGACGGACGAGGAGAACTTCACACTAACAAATGATCGCCCTTTCTGTCTGGTTAATTAGTTCAAAGAACAATTAAGATGAGGTGATAATTAATTGCTTCTTTGTTTTTCAATTTACAGTTTCTACTGAGCAAACAATTAATTATAGTACTAGATTTTTTTTTATAACACTGGCCGGGCAATGTGATTTGTATTCTTATATATTTACTCTGAACGAACGTGGAAAAGCCACCCACGACGGTTCTACTATTAATTATTGATTTCTTGTAAGTTGTAACATTCAGCAACTGTGAGTCACAGTCCTAAATATGTCAACAACTGTTAGCCTGCTTTTTTGAATTCCTAACACAAGTGTCTTCTGTGTGCAAATTAATGTAGGGGGATGGGATCGAACAGATAAGCGAGATACACAAGTGCTTTTAATACATGGAAAGACATTATTATCCCTGGAAATGTTGATGATGCATGGGATGACTACTCAGGGGACTAAACTGGTTGAGCCGTTACACCTTTATCAAAGAGAAAATATTAATTTAGCAAACTTGTTATATTAAGGTCGAGCACAAGGAAAGCTTGGTCTTGGTCGTCTTCAATTGATATATAGATCTTTCGAAACAGTTCCCAGATAAGGTATGTCTGTCTTTTTTCCGTGGCTTCATGCATGGTGAGGGAATGTACTCAATTTTCAATCTTTGGACACTAATAATTAAATTAAATACTATATATTGGCTTTAATTTTGTATTCAACTGTATTGACTTTTCATTAATTAGTAGAGTAGAGTCTTTTTCATTCTAAGTTTTATATATATATGGCTTTCCCTTCTTTAGTTATACGCAGAGAATTCATCTTCCTATTAATATATAGATACTGCAACGCAAAGAAGAAGATTTTATTTATGAAAGTTTCTATATATTTTTATTTATTTAATTTGTTCTAGATATAAACTCATTTATCATTATGTTATGTATCAGAAGATATCATAACAGGTCGTCTTACATATAATTCAAAAGCTGTTTTAATCAATTGCAAATTGGCTCCTCTACGTGCATGCGAAAGAACGTAACTATATATATGTTATGCATGCATGTGCAGATATCAGAACTTAATTTCACTCCATGTTTGTTTAATTCGTATCACATACATGTTTAGGACTTGAAAAAAGACCATTTGCTTCATATATATTTTTACTGGTTTAATTAATTATGAAAAGTGATCGACTTTCATGCAAAAATGATGATTTGTCATGTTTTGAAGTCGTAGCTAGGTTTACGAGCATGCATTTAGATTCAGAAGGTTCTTTTAAGACAACAGATCGATCGATGCTCTTTTGCATGCTTTCTTTATAATAATTTCGTTGATTCTTTTCCAAATGTATATATGCAAACTGAAACAGTTGGAATCTCCAGAGTTGAAGTTCAGTGGCCCTGACAAACTGGGGAAGATTGATTATTTTCAACACCTACGCATGCAATGCCAAGTTCTGCCTACCTCCTCGTGGCCAGTCGTGAGGCAATTCCACCAGTCGACTGAAACGTTCTGGCTGCACAATGGATCTTTAATCAATAGAAACTTGCATGGTGGAATTTAACAAGTGGAAACCACCCATGCCTTTGCCTTGATCTTGCTCGGAGCCATTATTCATTCAGTCGGATGAATTGTCTGCGTTGTGTTTTAGATCCCCCAATCCAGATTCCATTTCATTCTTTACAACGCTTCTACTTTTAGTCGGGTGAAGTAAAAAAGAAAAGATTTCCTCGTGGTAGTTGGCACACATATTCGGCTTTTTTTGTTATTGTTTGTTACATACACTGACGAATGTACATTCTGTATGACTAACAGAGTCACTATGTTATGTAAATTCAATTTTCTTACAACAAATTAATGTCGATATACATATATGGATACATGAAATAGAAGGAGGGTTTAAAGAAAAAATTTGAATATTATTGTTTTATTTTATCAATTATAAGTTTACATCAGTAACAATTTACATTCGACGTAAAATTAGTCTATGTATAATTTATTTATTTCTTTTTTGCTATAAATTCTCTACACTTTTTGTTTTTGTAATATCATTTTTATACACCATTACATTTACAGGAAAATAAAAATAAGATAAAATAGAATGGGAATTAAAGTTAGACATGTTTGTGAGAAAAATCACAAACTATTTTGTCTTGATTACAACAATAAATAAAAATTTGCTCCAATAACTAGGCAATTATGGATTTGATTTAATGCCTTTAAAAGGTCTTCTCAGTCATTAAAGAAATTTTGTAATATTTAAACTCCGGACATTAAAAAGTGATGGTTACATAGAAATTCTAATAGTTTTAAATATAATAGGCGTATGATCTAACCGTTAAGTAACGTGTAAAAAAAATAAAAATAAAATGATATTTGTATGATGTAATGTTGTCATTGCATTAAAGTAGTCATTAAAGAAATTTTGTAGTAATTATTTGAACTCAAAAGTGATGGTTACATAAAAATTCTAAAAAATTTAAATATAATTGATGTAAGATCTAACCATTGTTAAATAACGTGTAAAAAAAATAAAGATAAATTGATATCTAATGTTGTCGTTGCATCAAAAAGTAGTCATTAAAAAAAATTTGTAATTATTTGAAATCTAGGCATTTAAAAGTTACATAGAAATTCTAAAAGTTTTAAATATAATTGACGTAAGATTTTACCGTTGTTAAGTAACATGTAAAAATAAGATAAAAATAAATTAATATAATTGACGTATGATCTAACCGTTGTTAAGTAACGTATAAAAAAAATAAAAATAAATTGATATCTATATGATGTAACGTTGTCATTGCATCAAAGTAGTCAAAGTAGTCATTAAAGAAAATTTATGATCTAACGTTGTTAGGTAACGTATAAAAAAAATAAAAATAAATTGATATCTATATGATGTAACGTTATCGTTGCATCAAAGTAGTCAAAGTAGTTGAAATCTAAGCGTTAAAAATTGATGCTTACATAGAAATTCTAAAAGTTTTAAATATAATTGACGTAAGATTTTACCGTTGTTAAGTAACACGTAAAGAAAATAAAAATAAATTGATATGTGTATGACGTAACGTATAGAAAAACTACCAATTTTAAACACTAGAGACAAAAATAAATTTAATAACCTAAGATACCTATTAGACAACTACTTGAGGCTGCTAATCTCTCTACTTGTATATAAAGTGACTTCTGCAAATTGTATTTCCTATCCTACTTCTGAAAGCTAGAGAAAATGAAAAGAAGAGTTTATTCTAATTGAAGTCTTCAGAAGTAAGATCATGATCGATGTTCAAATATGGCATTTCAAAGGTACACGCTCAGGTTGGTGCTGAGTTTATATATATATATATATATATATATATATATATATATATATATCATTTCATTCTATTCTTAGCTCTTAATTAATTTGGTGAACTGATGAAACATACATATAATTTCCCTATATTATACAAATATCCAACAATGATTCTTAATTTCTTGCTATACTTTCAAATATTTTCAGGTACCTAAAAACTAAAGGAGCTCATTTCTGGCTAAAATAGACAAATAGATACTCCACTGCTTCACCACCGGGGAAGTGCAAGAAGAATCTCATATTAGATCTATGTTGGCCATGAAATTGATATTTAAATAAAATTTTCTATCTTATCATATATTTAAATTTCTGTTAGTGTTGGCCATCCGTATGTTGCTTTTGATTTTTGGGCTTTAATATTCATCACAAAATTCTAAAAATATACTCACAGTACGTTCGAGATATAAAAGCAATTTGGTAAGATGAGAGAGCACCAATAAAGCTAGAGCTCATAGATAATTCATTTAAATTTTAAAAATAACAAATATAGTAATTAGTAGTATTTTTTAATTAATTTATTTTAAATATACTTACAGTAATTTATTTGCTGAAATTACACTTCCTATTTCCTAATGATCCCTTCTCACTTGCTTTTAATCGCTAGCCATACATTCCAAAAGGGTGCCTGAAATCAAGATTTTTCTGGTCATTTTTTAACATGTACTCCACAAAACATTAGCTTAATACTCTTTTTACTGAAAAAGGATTTTTTTGGGTGTTTAATTTTTTAAAACTAGTGAAATTCTAATGAGTAAATCTAAATTAAAACAGGGGGAGTAACAATGTTCACTAAAACCAACAATTTATTCTATTAAGCTAATGAATCAAGAATGACAACTTGAGATACTTTAAATTCAAAATTCTTGTGCCTGAAAACTATTCTTAAACTCCGAGCTTGCCGTGCAAGTTCTTAATCGACATTGACTCGACAAAACACGTAAAAAGCTTACCCTATTTGTGTCTATAACAATACAAACAAGACCAACAAGGCATACCATCTAAGTGGTGTACGATGATCCAGTTCGCATAAAGGAACAAAAAAAATACAGTCCACCAGATGCAAAATTTTCATTTCAGAAAAGTACATCCAACAAACAAGAAGATATAAACCACCAGCGATGTAAGGAGTTCAAGCGTCCAGGTTGGTTGTAATATAACCGAAGGGATCAAAGGTACCACGCAAGAACCACAAATCCAGCCGACCACAAGAGATCCTAGTCTGCAATTCAGAAAACAATCCTTCAATAACAATTGAAAAAATCCAAGAGAATATTAGGAACAACCATGAAAGAAATGGGGCGTTCCATTGTAGCTCCTACAAACTCACCCAATAACGGAAGCTCTAGCTATGCTCTTTGTCTTGTCATAGAGGAAGTAGATACAAGCTATCAAAGAGAGTGCCACCTGTATACAAGACAACAACTGAATTAATATCGAAATCTGCTGCTGTGTTATATGAAATGTCCTTCATTTATGTAGATGCCAAACTCGAGAGCACAAACCAAACGAAATATCAATGAATGCAAACATAAAAGCATGATATAGTAAGAGAGTCGGTAATATTCAATGGTGAGTCAGTTTATATGCTTCACTCTTTGAATAAGGAGTGAAACATGGTTGATTAGTTGTGGTTTGTAAGCTACACAAAACTACTTCAAAAAGGAATCTGTTGTTATCCACCAATTCACATTATTTTGAAAACTAAACTTCTGGTGGAAAAAAAGGAAAATTCTGTTATCACACTTAGATAAGTTAAATAAAGGGCTACCATATAAAGGGCCCTCTCGTCAAATCATCACTGCAACTTGGATAGTGCATTCAAAATGCATTCGACTGAACCTCTTGAAAAGTGTAAAGAAGGATTTTCAAAGGGCCATAGTCTGCCTTCAAGGATGTGGGTCCCCCATTTAAGAAATTAATATCCATGTTTAGGAGGCATCAACAAATATAATTATACCAGAAAACAAAAATGTATAACAAACCTGGAAAGCTGGTCCACCTTCAGCAGAGCTATTCACACTCCAGCATGCCATAAATGCAAAGAGGAACAATCTTCTAAGAATTATTACAGTAGGAGGAACTTCCACAAAACTGAGCAAGTTTTGAAACCAAGGAGGAGACTCTTCTATTTTCTTCTTTAGCCTGCTTTTCAAGTTGATCTTTGTTTTCTTCCTGTTTAAGAAGCTGGCCATCAGTATTTTCTCAAAAGCAGCTTCTATTGATTCAACACTCATCTCATGGCCAGCATATTGATCTAACAAAAAGTTGCGAGAACTCCACACTTCTTCCTCAGAAGCATCAGGAGTTATACCAAGGCGCTTATACGGATCCCAAACATTAGCTCGAGGGAACTTTGACACGTTACCTGCAGAAATAAATAAATGGTGTCGACCCGCGGGTCGGAAACTCCACATTAACAAAAAAAAAATAATAAATAAATAAATAAATGGATATTTGGGGCGGTTTCAAATTGTACATAAACAATAGTAAACTAGATTTCCAGCACAGTTCGAAAGCATATTAAAAAGTTAAGGGAGGTGAGGACAAACAAGTTTTTTCTTCTTGATCTCCATGTATAGACAAGAATTTAAGAGGTAGTACTTAAAATTCTATTCATCAGGAATCATTTTGTGTCAAAACTGGATGAAGCACATCGAAAAAGTTTGAACCTTGTCATTCTCAAAAGAAGCAAACATTCACTTGGGGGGGGGGGGGGGGGGAAATAATGAAAGAATAGTAAATTTCGGGTTCAGATTCAGATTTCTTACTCTCACTTCAGATTCTCAAATTTTAAATTGCTCAACAGAACCAAAAAATGATATACGGCAATCAGTTGAACACAACCTTTTGGGAAACAAGATCTCGATCAACCAATTTATTGGCTCATTAAAAATATTATGCCACGACAAATTTGACTTAATAGTTTATGCCTTACACCATTGACCATACTACCTTTTAATGAAGCAATTTTTTATTACTTATTGTCAGAATAACCCTGTCAACAATCAAAAACTGAGTGTGTCCCATGACACCAGCAAAAGAAAAAAAATTCAAGAAGCTGACATAAAGAAAAGAAAAAGAAAATTTAAGCATATATACAGCTTACCAGTGGAAAAGGAAATCTAAGGTAATACCAGTAAATTGAGTTTCAAAGATCAAACTTTCAGAGCTAAAGAAAATACTCAGTTCTAATATAAGGTAGTGGCAGCATAATCCTCATGATTGCGATAGGTTATACGCTAAACTAGGGAAATCTACACACGACCCAACTGCACTTATTACAAGTATTCATATGCATAAAGGTTAAGGTTCTGTATGCTATGTAATGCAACTACTCTTTATCTGGGCTTTGGAACAACTGCTAGAAATAGAAGGGGACAGATATTGACAATTTCTCGTCGAAGAGAAGTACTTGACAGTAAGAACCAATTTACAACTAATAAATATTGTATTACAACTCTATCAAATCAAGTAGAAAAGGCACGAATGCAGTGGATCAAATCCTAAGAGGTTGTATTCTTTTGCTTAAACATTCATACTTAATGCACTAAGGAAACTGCATGAAAGGAGAAGCATGTAATTATAGGTTTCCTGAAAACTGATAAAATCTGAACATTCTTTTACAAAGCATCATACATATATTTATCTTAAGATTAGAATCTCTGTATGACACTATTCTACAATCAAATTACTATTTTTCTTTTCATGCAACATTCACCAATTACATGGAATGGATTCTCAAAAAGCCAGTTTTTCTATCAATTTTATTCATTCATTGGAGTTTCAATTCTATCTTTGGCCTAGAAAGGTTTTCCCTCCCATTTAAGAAAGCCTAAAAAAATTATAATTTGTATTAAAACAATGTCCTGCCCAATAGTGTGTAATTTCTAATGAATGCAGTATTTTTACAGAAGACTTGAAGTAATTCTGTTCAGCTCTGCCGAGTATAACATAAATGAAATCTGAAGTTCAATTACCTATGCATAAAATAAAATTCAAAGTACCTCCATAAGATGTATCCATTGCACATATAGCCCTTCTACATATTCCTAATCCACATGGTGTTGACCTATTCAGCTTCCCAATTGAACTGAAATTAACACCAAGAAGAAAAGTTAAACTTTAATCATTACGAAAAACATCACGAACCGTATTTTAACAATAATCAAGCAAAACCCACGAAATTAAGTGTCAAACTAACCACGACATCCATATATGTCAGAAATTGTATAAATATGAACTTGGTTATATAATTCAATACAGAATTAAGATAAACTTACACTTTGTGGCCGAGGAAAGATGAGGAAAGAACAGGGTTAGAAAGTAGAAGAGAAGCCATAGTTTATCGAAGATTATTGCAGAGATGAACCCAAAAATTGCCCCTTCTTTTGATTTCTTTTTGGGTAATTTTTATGAAGCCATATAAGGCCCAACACCTTCTGGTGGCTGAAGGAAGAGCTCTTCGTAAAGCTAATGTTTTGTGTCAAAACAAAGAAGGAAACGGAGTTTTTCGACTAGATTGCCCAGGGATGCGCACAGCACCTCTATGCTATCTTTTTGTGTTTGACCATCTGCGGCGCACGTGAGGAAAATAATGGATGTGTACTAGTCCATTTCCAAGTGCCAAATTAAAATCACTTAGTCTTCTTCTTTTTTTTTAATCAATTAATTTCAAATTAAACATAATTTAAATGAACTTCAAAAATTCAAATTTAATCTAATATTTTTGAGCAGATGAGTATAAAATATAACTCAAAACTAATAACTATTGTTACAAAGCCTACAATGACTGCCCTTATAATATCTCTCTTTCAATTTTATGTTTGTAAACAATACATAATATAAACGCGAAAGGTACTGTCTTTTATATGTAAAAAAAATTATAATATTATTTTTAAACCATAAGTGTTACACAGTTTCAAGAAATATAGTTTTTTTTTCTTTCTCTTCCTTTATAAAATTCAAGAATAATGTACCTTAAACTATGGTTTGCGCCAAGAAAGAAGTTGATTAAGCTTGCTTGCTTTCTTTTTCTCTTCTGTAAAAAATAGTGTCTAAAAAATGTCACATATACGCAATCGTACCATTATTTATAGATAAATAATTTTCAAGAATATAACGGTGACCCCAAAAAATAAAAATAAAGTTTGACTATGCCTTTAATCAACCTAGCAGCAATATTAATTTGGCTGGTGAAGAGAAATGTGAACTAAAGCTTTCTATATATTTGGAGTGCAAAACAAAATATATGGAGCGCTCTACCATCTGAATTCTGAACTACGATCCCTTTTGAATAAATTTTGTTGGAAAAAGACAATTATAGAATTAATTAGTTGAGTCATGTAACCAAGAAATTAATTAAGTTGATTCTAAAAGTAAGTTCAACAATACATGATGAGGAATTAATCAACAAATAAAGCTAAAGTTTTTTTCTATTGCTGTGCACAAGCAGGCTAGTTGAGTATCAGCAGAGGAGGGGTCTGTGTTGTAAAGGATAGGACAAATTAAGACATCCATGATGGGACAAATGCCAAACATTAGTTTTAACCTTTTTTTCGAGGAGAGAGAATGAAGTTAATTATTATGAGATTAATTTGATAAATAAATTATAATATTAGAAAATAAAATGGGCTCCCTGTTTTTGTGCTTCTGAGGTGTCATTTTTTTTATTTCTTGGTTCTTGGATGTATGTTACCGGGGGTATTAATTGAATTGGGCAGCGTATAACTTTATAATAATAATAATAATAATAAACTTGCGTTAATATATGGTTATGGTTAAACGGAAATTGATAATTTCAATGCATGATTTTTTGAAATGCACTCTATTTTGGAGGGGGAAAGACTATATAACTAATGTTTATACTACTACATGTATATATATATATATATAGAGGCTTTTTATTTCTTCAGAATTATAGAACAACAAAGTGCTCAAGATCACCCATACTCAATCTCCTCATATAATATAATATATATATATATATATACACACACACACACACGAGTTTACATAGTTTAATTTTTTCATTTGATTTATAGTAATTACTAGCTGCTGGTTGCCTCATCTAACTACACTGAATTCTTATGACTTAAAAAATAGTAACATAAATAATAAAAATAAACCCTAATGAGACAATCAACTCACCATTATCTCTTTCACCTGTCATATTCATTCAATAATACTAATTTATTTATCTTCCCTCAACTTCATTAAACCAAACCAAACCAAACCAAAAGCCATGCATCCGTATAAATTATAAATTAAGCTACTTCAAACTTACCACCATGAACAACATAGAGAGCTCAAAAATCTCATTGCCCTTTGAGACAACAGATTTCCATGGAAATGGAGAGAAAATTAATACCGAAAATTACAAGAAGAAAATTCCTTGGAGTGAGAAAAAGGCCTTCTGGTAGATGGGCTGCTGAAATCAAGGAGATTCCTCTCCTCCCAGAAGCTGAGGCTATGGCTGGGGACTTTCGACATGTACGGCCGAAGAAGCTAGCTGCCATGGTTTATGACAAATGCAATGCTGCTACAGTACTTTTACGCGGACAAAATGCGAAAACAAGCTTCAACTATCATGCAAATATCATACTATATAATTATACCCATGAATAGAAAATTGCAGGTTATTGGGAAATAATTAAGAATCCAAGGATTTGTCAGCTACTCAAGCATGCCATGCATCATGAAAAACCATGCAAGATCTTGATCCTGATCTAGTACGTACTATTAATTAATCTTGCGAATAATATTCGTCGATCGGTACTGCATGCGAAAATCAGGTTGATTTTTTTGATGCGCGCGGGTGTTGAAGAAAGTACACATGTTCTCAAGATCAAGAGAATAAATTGTTGAAGCTTTCATATATCAGTTAGTTGGGAGTGGATCAGTTGTAAGGTTTATTCTTCCGTTATTGTAGCTAGCTCCTTCTTTTAGTACGTACTCAAGAAGGATTAGCTAGAAGAGGGAAATAAATTTGATCAAGAGGCTCAATCACTTGAACATATAATCTTTCCTTCAAATTGATTAATTGCCAAATGATGATGGCTTAATGTGAACATAAATATATATATATATATATATATAATTTATATTTATTTTTAGTGATTTAGTTTTATCTCATATAGATATTTATTTCTTCTTATTCTTCTTTTTTTGAGCCTCTTCTCTTGATGGTTTATATATACTTGGTTCATAATTAGAATTCCAAAGCTTTAGTTTGTGAGTTTTGAGATAGAGGAGGGTACTAGAACTACTTTAATTACTTAATTTATTATAACCCTTGGATAAGAAAAACCAATGGGTTAGGCATTATGAGTTCACTTGCTTTTGAACATATATATCAAAGTGAAAATGAGCTCATTTCGAAATGAGACAGGGAATAAGGATTTAGCTGTCAAAAGCTCTTGAACAATTTGTAGCCATTAGTGCTGGTCTATTATGTGCCTGCAGGTGCACTTTCCTATTTCCTTGTATTTTTATTTTAATATTTTTATTTTGGCATAATTGATCTAACATAGCATTGAATAAATTAATATTTATTTATTCCTTTTCTAAAAATAACTAATTATTATCATGGTAAGAGAGAGAAATAAAATATAACCGCAGTGATTTCTTTTGCCTTTTTGCTAGCTAGTGTGGTTATATTATATTTTCCTCTCTACCCACTACAATAATAATAAAAGGCAAAAGAAATCACTGTTGTCAAGCAATGAGGCAGGCAGGCAAGCACTAGTACAACTGTACAAGTGGGAAGTGGCCAAACCCAAAAAGGAAACAGGCCTCCAAATCCAAAATTATGCTATGCTATAGCATAGCTACTTCCATCAAGTTTCATCTAATCACATGTGGTGAAGGTACACATTCTTGTGAGAGAAAAAAGTTGACCTCACATTGTTGGTGCCTGGTGCCTGGTGCCTGGTGGGGACATAATTATGCAATTCACTGTCAAATCCTTGAAAAGGGGGATTGATAAAAAGGTATCACAATAAAGGAGGATTACAAAGTTCCCTATTCAAAATTTACTATTTAACAGTTTCTTTGCCAAAATCTTCATAGCAGATGTGATTTTCTTCACTATAAGATTCCATTCATCCACTTCCTGTGTTTTGGGAGCATAAATATGACAATTACACAGGAATCCCAAGATAAAAGTGGTTTATAATATTCTATTCCAAAAATCAAGAAAGGAGAACCAAAAAACAAGTATTCAAGCATCAAATTCATAACTCATAAATGATTCCATCAAAAAAAATCTCTGATTCTGATAGTGTAAAGCAACGAATTCATCGATCTATTTTTATGTACAGATACATTATTATATTTTGATTAGTGTCCATATAAGTTTACAGAATAACTTGTTCTTGACTAGATTCCTTTGTCAAGCTTGTAGAATTTGATGCCCAGGTTCTAAAGAACTCACATCAGCAGAGCAGATTCTCTTCCAATTTGGTACTCACATTTCAATATGTATTTCACTTTCATGCAGCAATAAAGAAGGTAAGTTTCCCACTTCCCAAACTTTCTTTTTAAGTCCCTTTCTCTTTCTCTCTCGCACATAAGAAAACAAAGGAAGAACATTTATAGTAACTAGTTTATGGAAATAGTTGTGCTCATCTTGACTCTGGAGCCAAAGAAGATGATATTCCAAGACTAAGAATTTATGAGACTTTTAGCATTATTATTACAAAATTGATATAGTTTGTAATGTTCATCGACTGACACAACTGCAATAATATGGTGCCGGAACATATAATGATTATAACCCCCCATAAATAAAAAATCAGTAATTTTTCTTCCCCCAGTTTTTTATACAAATAAAGGCCATCATGACAGATACATCATATAACTCTTCCGAGATGGCAGGTTTCTAAAACAGAGATTAACTTATTTATGCATGTATGTATGTATACACATTTTAGACCACCAGCAGCAATAACAAAGACAATAACAAAAATAACATAACAACTGGGCAGTATAGAACTCAAGCTATACAATGCACATTTTGACAGTGGGAAGGTCTTACATTCTACATACTGAAAAATCAATACACTAACTAATTTGCAAAAACAGTTTCTGGAAAGCATCTCAAATGACGTATTTCTTGGAGAAGCAAGAGAACAATAATATTCTAGTCAAATTTATGCTGCATTTTATAGGTACACCATTAAAAATGACCATCACCATTGCTTCTCAAGGAGTTGGCAATAAACATAATACTAATAACCAGTAACAAATGTCATGTGTATTATAAATGTAAAATTCAAAAAATGAATAATTCAAAATTTGAGGAACTTGACAATATCAAAAGGAATTTTCAAGTCTTTATAGATGAATTACAAAAATCCTAAAAACAAATACCCTCTGGTTAAAAATTAACCACAACATGGGTACATCTGCTTCCTATATCATACATTTCTACTCCACTCAACCTCATATAAAAAGGATCAGTTTTT
Organism: Aralia elata; assembly: GCA_034770075.1. Classification (NCBI taxonomy): domain Eukaryota; kingdom Viridiplantae; phylum Streptophyta; class Magnoliopsida; order Apiales; family Araliaceae; genus Aralia; species Aralia elata. The sequence goes on along the minus strand of CM068386.1, from coordinate 1,079,045 downwards.
CAATTTCTGGGTTCATACAACATAAAGAATCATCGGATACATTGCTAGATAAAAATAAATAAAGACAATTTTTTCTAGATAGAGAATTCAACAAAGAAGATCAAGGGCGAAGAACTGATCAATCTATGTCACAATGAACAAGTTCATGGTAAACTATGTAAGCATATAAATATGGACCCACTCACTACATTGTAGAACTAACCATATGACTTGCAGAAAATAACTCCATATTAATAGTTCAATGGATATATAGATATATGATTATATGTATACCCTCATGCGGGTCTATCATGATTAAGAAAATAATAATAAGTCCTTGGGTCTATCATGATTAAGAAAATAATAATAAGTCCTTCACGTCACAAAAGAGTCTCATTTGTCTATTTCTAATTATTTCAAAATAAAAACATTACCTTTTTATTAATGATAACATAAAAATATTCTCGAAAAAATTTCATCGCGACTCCGTTATCCTGCCATCACTGATAAACTAAACACTTAATATAGAAGTAAACGTGGAACAAAAACCTTTAAAATTTGTAATTTTTGCAGATACGACTTTTTTTTTTTCTGGGCACAAATGGAGTATATATATATATATATATGTATGCATACACACAGAGAAAGTGGGGATGAGCACTGGATGCAGAGGTTTATCGACCAATTCATGTTCTGTAATTTATCAAGGTTTACCAGTTCAGAGAACGGATCGATGAACCGCTGCCTCCAGTGACCCTCCACCAATTTAATCCGAGACCCACCATTAATTACACCCCAAATGAACCGATTAACAAACTAACAAATTAACAAAGCATTGAATTATAAAGATTGAATTTTTTTTCCATTATTCTACTAACACGACAGTGATGAACAAATTAAGCGAGGAACTTATCTCAGTAATGGGATTACAAAAATTCAGATCTGAAAAACATACCAGCAGAACATAGTCCCAAAGTGAGCTATATAGCACAAATATATAATATATATATACATACATAAATATATACACTGATCAACAAGCTATTGGCGCTCGTATGATCTGGAGAGAGAAAGAGAGGAGCAACGAAATCATGAATATAAGGGACTCGCCAATCGCCATTGAGGTACATTTCCTACTCTCTCTCTCTCTTTATAGGATTTTTAAAGCGGAGTGGTATTCGTATTTTGTTCATATTTGTGGAGAGAGAATGAGTACTTATTTTGGTTACAACCAAACAAGTACTACTATTCTAGGTAAAATCATGCCCTCCTAAAAAAAAGAAAGAAGAAGTTAAATTAGTTTTTACTTATCCAAGCATCCAACTCAATAGTTAATACTCCCCCTTGGCCCTTATAAATTTCAGTCCTAATGTTTTTTAATGAGAAAAATTATACTCCGTTTGTGTTATATAAAAATAATAATATTTTTAACATAATAAGTAATATTATTAATATAATATATTCAATGTAAATGTCTATAGTGTGTATCTCGACCATGGTAACAAGAGAGAAAAATAATAAATAGTCCTGATAATAACTTTTATTTCGTCAAAATAGAATATGTTTTGATTTTTTAAATCAATATATATAATCTTTAGCTCTAACTTTAAATTAATTCATTTGATATTATTCAATATATAATATATTGTGAATATAATAAAGAAAATCGTTTCGATCTAATTTATTTTTTGGTTTAAATAAAAAGTTTGTTAGTGACTTAGCACGTATAAAAATACTATTAATTAAAAAATTTATTAATTTATAGAATTTAAAGAATTCACATCAAATTGACTTTTAAGATTTAAAAAACAGAATTCAAGAGGTTAAATGAGAAGTTTTATTTATTTATTTTTGACGGAGGTATTACTAATTAAAAAAAAAAAGCCTATCCAAGGTTGGTGGAATTCTAACGATTTGGCCTCATATGCGAATATTAAGAAGGGTATTTTCGTCTATAAGAATAAATTTGGTGTGTCCAAAACAAAGTACACCTACAAATAAGAAACGTGTGTGTTCAATATTAGTAGTTGAAGGAGCCCCTACTGAAAATTAGATGATCCACACCATCTTTAAGGTATCTACCTTGGTGACTCATGATTTCCGCCAACCCCATGTGGACCGCCCAGGCCCACTCTGATTGATCGACTTTTCCAAGGGAGATTTCCAAATCTTAGGGGGATTGGATCCACAATTTAAGCATGCCTATTTCTTCCTACTTTTGAATTGAGAATGAGGATTTATAAATCTTAATATTCAAATAGAAAAGTTCAAAATAAAAAGTGCTAATTATTATTAAAAAAATAATTAGATTGATATTAGTATATGGACTATCAGGCCCAAATGTTAGAAGGCCCAAAGGCACACCTAATCCACAGTTAGAGCTTATCGACGATAAGGGCCTCACCTAAAAGAGGACGATCGTAAAACGAGGAAGACAACTGAAACTCCTTGAAAAGTTACATCAATCGCTAGTGTAGGGAACGAGGCAGCATAATCGTCCTATTGATAAGACAACTCTTCACACCCCACGGGAGCTAGCCCTAACGACTCCTCGATGGGACATTTCAAGATTACATTTTTTTTACTATTCACAATTAGTATTATGTTATCTATCTTCTACATTATTAACTTAATGTATTAATATCACAAATATCAGTGTTCTTTAAATAACGAGTCTGTCTAATTATTTAATACCCGTGACTTTTAATTACGTAACTTTCCATTACTATCCTTGTTACGGTAACGATTATTGGTTCAATAATGTGAAATATTGTGCATTTATTATTATGACAATTATTGGTTCAATAATATGAAATCCTGTGCATTTGCTATTGTGACAATTATTAGTTCAATAATACGAAAAATACTGTGTAATACTATGTGTTGTTGTGGAATACTGTGTGCTATTTTGGAATACTGCTTCCTACTGTTTCTTTATCACCGTGTATTTTAACAGTTAAAGGTAACAGTTCTGCCGGTACTTTTTTTATTTATTAAAAACGTTATTTTTATCGTTTTCTATATCCGACAATTATTTCGTTGTGGGGCCCACCAATGATTGGTTGTTTCGGTGCTGTCGTACTTTACTGAATATTTCTCGACATACCGTTTTATTTCTTATAATTTACGCATATCACCGTTAACTTTAATCTTTTTATTAATTTAACATCTTACTATTTAGAATAATATATATAAAGAAAATTAAGTTTTATTTATTAAAAGTTCAGGTCTTACACTTGAAACCCTTAAGATTAATATTATATCTCTCTCCCCACTTACTAATGATCATATTGGAGGCATCCCACAACGGCCAACGTCATTACTCATCGTGAGGACGTTCGTGTAGGTCCGAGTGAGCCGGGACTAACACCGAAGACGTACACCCGAGGAATATAACATCATCAATATACTATAAAAAAAAAACTTATACTTAAAATAAACAATACTATTATTTTTAGACGAAAGCGATATTTATTTTATTTCATTTTTTATTTGTTTGACAAGATAATCCTCATTCCTTTAATGACAAAATACTTATTATTTTGCTTCTTCTTTTTTTTCACTAAAGTAGGAGGAGAAGGATAAGGAAGGGAAGACAAGGATCCCTTCCATCATATTTACCTTTTAATTTTTCTCACAACATATTTAGTGACATAAATATTAGAATAAAATTCGACGTAAATAAATGTGTCGTTACTACCATTGCCAAAAATAATATTTATGTCGTTGAATATGTATTGGATGAAATTGAAGGATGTAATGGAGGAGTATTTAGCACCTCTACATAAAAAAAAAAAAACTACACCTAAAATTTAGTTAAAAGGGTGTAAATTGTTTTGACACTTAAAGTTTAGGTTGAATTAAATCAAAATAAAATTTGTAAGCCTAAATTATAAGGTTCCATTTGTGAGTTATATGAGTGATAATTTTTAACACGACATAGAAACCCGACACAAACACGACATATAATAAGAGGGTTATTGTTGAATATAAATAGTTTCTGTGTCATAAACAGGTCGACACATCTAACACGAACACATATATAATTAACTTGTTGACACGTTTAACACGATTATACACATTTATTTAAAATTATTTGAAAAATAAATATGACATAAATTAATAATTAACCTTAAATATTGAGTTTTAACTTTCTTAGTTACTTTTCTAAGTACGTTATCTTGAATTTTGTTATATTTATATATATTGTTGTGATGTGTAAATGACATTACTCAATAAATAAGTAAATGATGTTTATTTTTGTAATTTAAAATTTTTAATTTGTATAATAAATAGGTCAACACGTTTATAACGTGACACATTTATTCGACTAAAATGAGTTTAGGCTTGTCCCCTATCTACGAGTTTTTATTAGGAGGTTCATGTCTTCTAACTAAGAAAAAGACATTCCTATACATTTTCGACACATGTACAATAATTATTTTTTCAACCAATAGTTCATAACATACGGGGCCAAGTTTGTATTAATTATATATGGTCCATTACATGTGTCGAAAATATATAGGGAGATTCTTAAAAGAGCTGAAACTCCTAATAAAACTTCATATCTACAGCCCAACCCAAATAACCAACTTAGGCCCATTTTGAACCTACTCTTGCTGTCCCCTCCTAATTGGCACAAAGACGAGAGTTTTTCGCACTCTCTCTCTCTCTCTTGACACTAGCAATTCATCGAGCACCACCTGTATCTATATTCTTAAATTCTATCTGACCTTTTCTTCTTCCTTATACCTCGAAAACTATATATTGGAAATGTTCTTAAACAATACCAACCCGCATTCCTCTCACGTTTACGTCACTCTCCACCAAGTACGCCCGAGTCCCACCCCTATTATTTACACACTCGCTCTCCGCGCGTGGGTAGTCGTAATCAACGCGCGCATTAGAGAAATTTGCCCTAGTCGCCTGCGAAACCCCTCCCTATATCGGACTGTCATGTATCTTCATCGCCTGCAATTCCAATCTCCTAATTCGTTTAGCCTTCGGTTCGATCAAATCGACTGATTCGCGATCTGATTTACGATTTCTGCGATTTTGGTGAGTTTTTCTTTTTTTCAACTTCTTTTTCTTTTTATTTAGATCTGTAGGTAATGTTCTTTTGATAATCAGTAAGATTTATATTATATATATTGATTGAAGGTGTTTATTTTTCGGGAACTTAATTTAGCTTTGAAGGAGAAAAATGGAACCGATGGACATAGTAGGGAGGGCAAAAGAGGATGCTTCGCTTCCTAAAGGTTTCTTCTTCGTCTTCTTCTTCTTTTTTTTTTGCCTTTTCAAAAATACATTTTTTTCGGTCCTATACAATTTATCTTGCATCTGTGTACGTGCAGTTGTACTTGAATGCTTTGTTTTGACTGTTCTTTTCTATGATTTTGTATTGAGTTATGATCTATTCGATTTTTGGATGTAAAATGTATGGTAAAAATATGATCTTGCAAGGGATACTTCGGGTGAGTCACTTTTGGAGACTGCTGTGCATCATACTCATGCTTGGTGTTGTGATTCAGAGTGACATGCATCTACATGTGTATATACTATATTTTAGTATTAGCATTTAGCAAATTGATGGAGATATAGTTGATTGCTTATTACAAAAGGCACAAATAAAAATAAAAGATTAACATTAGTCTGCTCAAGTGATTCCCCATGACCAATTTCATGTTTACTTCCTTTCCTTATGTCTGCATATGTTAATTATTTGTACCATATGATTTTGATGTGGATTATGAAACTAGCTGTTGCACTTTGATCAGAACCATGAGGAGTTCAATTAGTTATTTCTGTACTATATGGGGTATGTTACCCATGAGTAAACCGTAAAGAAAAATTGTGTTTTTTACCCATGTATTATGTATATATAATTAACTTACTCTATGATTTTGGGCTGATATAGTGATGATGGCTGGAGAAGTTACCTGATACAATGCTTATTATTGGTTTGTCTACATGCTTTATTTATGCAACTTATTATTATTTACAGCGACTATGACTAAGATCATCAAGGAGATGTTGCCTCCAGATGTTCGAGTTGCAAGAGATGCTCAAGACCTCTTAATTGAATGTTGTGTAGGTAAGAGAATTGCTCTAATTCTTTCTAAATTTTTCTTAGATTCAGCCTTCGGATTACAAGCATTCATTACTTATCCAAAAAAAATAATATCAGAATCCATTTTTTTCTCTAATTGTAATGTAGTGCAGTGTATCTTGAACAGAGGATATATTGCATGATTCTCTTTTCAGATATCTTATAAATATTTGTATTATTTATTTTTGATTCTATAAGTAAGTAGCTGGTTTAGTAATCTATTGAAGCACTAAGCATGAATGTTATGTATAATGCTATTGTAATACGAATTATTGCGGGAATAGCCACAAGTTATAAAGGAGGAGAGAATCCAATGAATTCGCGAGGATCAGAGTATCCAGTACGGGGATAAGGCTGTTCCTGGGATATTGAAGAATCGCTGCTTCCTATGAAAATTATGTTTCCATCATAGTAGGACCAAATTATATTTCTTGTGAAGCATAATTGTTTGATTGTTAATTTTCATTAATTTGTTTGCTGAGTAGTTATATCATGAGACCTATTTTGGATCAGATGTGGCCTTTGTTGATTTTTTTGGTTAGGTTGGTTATAGAAAGCTGATGTGGTTATTATAGCTGGTTTTGTGAGCATCTAGGTATCAGGCAGGGTTGAAGTTATTTTTTGTTTTAGGTTTCTAGATGGGGTATTGGTTTTCCCTATATTTCTTGTGAAGCATAGGTGAGTTGGCCTATACTTTAAGTATACTCCTTGTGTACCTGAGGTTTTTTCCCCTCTTTTTCGCATTAGTATAAATTATTTACTAATCAAAAAATAAAAATTCAGAAAATGTTCATTATTTCTCTTTTCGCATTAGTATAACTTATTTACTAATCAAAAAATAAAAATTCAGAAAATGTTCATTATTTCTCAAATTCTTGCAGGCTTCAGTTTTTTACATACCAGTTGCATTCAGGAGATCTAGTGTTGAAACTAGAACAAAGCTTGAGCCTGCTTTGTTTTATCTCTTGAGCTAGCCTGATCAGTAGTAACCAACTGGGTTGTCATTATTTTAAGGCCTGTTAGGTTTTTAGACGGGGTATAGGTCCATTTACTCTATATCTTCTTGCGAAACATAGGTGAAGGCCAATGCTTGAAGTATACTTCTCATGTATGTGAGCTTTTGCCTCCCATCTTGTAGGCTTTATTAGAATGTTACATGCAGTGTATACACAAAACAAATATGTTGGAGTACTTGAAATCTGATACTTTTCTGATAATCGAAATGGATAAGAGAGTTAATTTCTCAGATGACAAGAATACAAAGAGTTCAATATTAAGTATTTGGCCCTACAATTGGCGTTTCAGAACTGTGAATAATTGACATTTTAGAACTGTGACTCTTACACTTAACCAAGGAGTGTATCCTTCATGTGCTCAGCTCATGTTCTTTTTTTCTTTTTTTGCATTGTTTCTTGTTTTCTTGCGTATCTCTACTTTCAGTATCTTTTAAGAAATTTATTCCATTTTTCCTTCTTGGTTATTTTTCTAAGGAGTATGTCTACAATCCAGAAATTTTATTTTGATTAGTTTTAAAATGCCCCTAATTAACATGTTACATTTCTCTAGTTATTAGACTGTAGGAATCAATACATTCTCTCATTGTAGCTTGGTTGCTTGTGTCTCTGTTAATTCATTGCTCGACTTCTTTAGCTCTTCTAGAAAAATAATCATCCTTCCTCCTGCTCTACAGAGTTCATTAATCTAATTTCGTCAGAGTCGAATGAAGTTTGTAGCAGAGAAGAGAAGAGAACAATTGCACCAGAGCATGTACTCAAGGCTTTACAGGTAAATAATGCAACTCTATATATTTTTTCATGTTCTAACCTGATGTCACCTCTTTGAAGTGTGAATTATTTATTGGTATCATAATGTATAGCTCGTCTATCATGTTTATGAACTATTTTTTTTGTTACCCAATTGTCATAATTATGAACTGAGGCCTTCTTCTTGGATAGTAACTTGGCCCACTGATTCCCAAAGAATGAAGTCATTTTTTTAAATCTCTATTTTGCTGAAAGCTTATGTTTGTTGCTTTCAATTAACATTTGTCCAAATTTGACCCCGTGATCGTCACAGCAATCAGATATTCTATGAATAATGTAAATTTGATACTACTACTGTTCGGAAATGAGACTCTCATTTAGCCAAAAACACCAAGCGACATCAGCAGCTTTAGACCACTTTATAATATTAGATGATGAGTATCACTATGTTCAATTGCTTTTTACTGTGACTTTTGCTCAATTGCAGAATTTGATACCCCCAACGTTTCGACTGTTTTTATAAACTCATATTGCTTTCAGTGATCTAAGAACATGAATCTATGAATGATTAATTTATTTAATGATCTGTCTTTCAGGTTCTTGGTTTTGGAGAGTACATTGAAGAAGTTTATTCTGCATATGAACAACACAAACTCGAGACCGTGGTAATGGTTTATTTCTTCATGCTAGTAGTATTTTTTCTGTAATCCCCTTGTACAAAGAGAATCTAATAATAACTTCTAATGGTTAACTAGTCTATCAGTTGAATAACCTCTTATCTCACCCCTAACTTGACATGCATGTTTTTGGAACTTATCCATATCTTAAATCATCGTGCATTGGTTGGCTGTGTTTCAGCTTGTAAATCTGCAAGGACTACTTAATTGATTGTTCTTTTCGTATATGCTTTCTACCAGGACACTGTGAGAGGTGGGAAGTTGGCCACTGGAGCTGAGATGACCGAGGAAGAAGCATTGGCAGAGCAGCAGAGGATGTTTGCGGAGGCGCGTGCGAGGATGAACGGCATGGCACCGACCCCCAAACAACAACCAGAACCCGAGCCAAATTTGGATAGCTAACTTTAGGAACTATTATTTTCTTGAATTATAGGCAAGCTTCCTCGACTCTTGTACCCGTGCTTCTCTTGTTATGTACAAAAAGCCCTTGGCTAGTGCACAGGCACCTTTGACTTAAGTTAAATTTGCACTCATAAATTATGTCTACATATTGCTGTAATTAGTGAAGTTTGTTCCAAATTGTCTCTTACTTTTTCCAAATTATGGTTGTTAATTAAATTGATAACATCTTAGTTCAAGTTGTAACTGGGGCTCATTTGGATCTTTATTTTTCTCTGAAGTTACAATTGTGTTGGTATACTTTTTAAATGCATTTGGTTCATAGGCACAGCTTATCGTCCATTTTTTTGTCCCCCACAAAATTTTGTTGGGAAAATGCTAAATTGTCTTTGAGCTTTCCATTCTACAGTTTTACGCACAGAATATATCCAACCTCATCATCATATTGTTCATTCTTTTTGCTAGATGGTGGAGCCCGCCACCAAGTCATTAGGCGTCAATTTTTAGATAGGTGTTGATATTTTTGAATCCTGCATCACTCCTTGGCGCACACTTTTTGTTGGTGCTAGATAAGATGCGTGACAAGTCTTTGAGTTTGAAGGCAAAATTATGTGCATAGGAGAGTCTGAATGCTGCTGCAACCCAACATAACCTGGCTCGCACACGCAGAATGTTGCATTTGGAGGATTCACCCCTAATTTTCAACAGTGATGGCTCTGGGTCTGGGTGGTGGCTATTGTGACAATCCCCTTTTTCTTCCTGTATGTGGGTTTTGGTTTTTATTAGTTTTTCAAGTCAAAAAGAGAGTCAGTCAAGCCACTCCTTTCACTCCCTACCCCACAAGAAAGTGAGCTAACATATAACCTTGTCCCCCCAGATTCTTTTCTTTATTTCAAAACCTCTCTCTATTTCTGTTTTAATACAGTTGGTGGGGGCAACTTATGTTTCCTTTGTCAGGATTCTTTTGCACTATGCTATGGGACTAGAAACACCCAAAAAAAATAAAAATAACAAATCCATAAAGCAAAACAAGACCAGAATCTTTCTCATTCTCCTTCTCTCTCTCTCCTCTCTCTCCAACCTCTTTCTTTAAGGAGTAGCCTTCCCCTTTGTTTTGCTTTCTCAGATGAAGACAACCATGGCTAAGAGCTCCCAAGACTCCTTACACTCCAAGAGGCACTTCCACTGGACAAATAAGGTTAGTAACGAAGAGGAAGAAACTCCAACATCCTTCAAGTCTTGTTCAAACACTAGTGAGCAAGATCATAAGGAGAAGGATAAATTGGAGATGACGGCTGCAGAACCTCCACATTCAACATCAGCTGCAAGGAAGAAACTGCAAGCTATAGCAGTTTCTCATTGGCGCTCGGTTCTTACTGCGTTTGCTAAGAACCGGGCGCACTTGCAGCAGGGCCTTGGACCTCGAGTGGTGGGTACCCTTTTTGGGCATCGTCGTGGACATGTGCATTTTGCATTCCAAAAGGAAGCAAGCTCCCAGCCAGCCTTCTTGATTGAACTTGCTACACCAATAAGTGGATTGGTACGCGAGATGGCGTCAGGATTGGTTCGGATTGCGTTGGAATGCAACAAGGAAGAGAAGGAAGAGAAGAAAGCGGCCCGGTTGCTAGAAGAACCTGTGTGGAGGACTTTCTGTAATGGAAAGAAGTGTGGGTTTGCGACAAGGAAGGAATGTGGTCCGAAAGAGTGGAAGGTATTGAAAGCTGTGGAGCCTATTTCAATGGGGGCTGGTGTTTTGCCAGCAGGAAACGAAGAAGGAGATGGGGATGAGATCATGTATATGAGGGCTAAGTTTGAGAGAGTTGTGGGGTCTAGAGATTCAGAGGCATTTTACATGATGAATCCTGATAGTAATGGAGCTCCTGAACTTAGTGTATACTTGCTCAGAGTCTAAGCAGCCAAACAGTCTGGGAATGGACTTTCTGTTTTATCTTTGTGTTAAGAAATCTCTAAGAAGATGGAGATCTGTTTCTCTCCAATTTTCCCTTTTTTCTTCTTTTCTGCTATAGAAACTGGAAACTGTCAGTTTATTGTATTTTACAGTTTATGGGGTGAAATGGGAAATATATAATTACATTAATCATATTAATTGGTAGGATTTTGGTGGTATACAATAATATGTAGTCTCTCTCTCTCTCTCTCTCTCTCTTAAATAAGGTGACTTTCCTTTTCAATTTCTGTTTGGCATGCTCAAACTCTTGCGCGTAAATTCTGTCTAATATGTACTGAAATAGTTTCATTTTCCATTGCATGCCCAATTTTATTTGATTTCAAAGCAGTTTTTTTTTTTTGAGGATAATTCGCAGTTTACATGCATATTCAATATGTTTGTTGAATAAATTTATGGTGCAGTATATTTGAGTCAATTGTCTGATGATAATGAATCATAAGTTTCATTGAATCAAGTTTTCTATGAAAATGAATCATAAGATTCAATTCATGCATTTCCTGTGGATGAGGGGAATATTTTCCCCTTGAAATTCCTTCGACTGCGATTCCTTTCATTTCAGGCAAATAGCAGTAGATTATCTAAAAATTACTGTGTGACGCATTGTGTGAAATGTGGAAAAAATTTCATCATGGATAGTCTCCCCCACTCCCCAGTATGATTTTCTTTTCCTTTCTTTATAATTTCTTGAAGGAGAGGAGACAAGTTCCTTTTTCTGGCATCTAGGAGTATAAAAAATGGGCATTTGATCCAAAGGGATGTTCCAATCATTGATTTTGGTGCAAAATATTGGTGTGGATTGATCAAAGTAACATGGGAATCCCAACATTTTATCAAAACCATAACCATGGGAATCCACAAAAGCAAATCCTATGGAAATTTTGGTTTCCTGACATGTTATGCAGCAGCAATATTTATCTTTCCCTTTTGTTGACTGCTGTTATATACTGCTATAGCCTATAAACCAACCCTCTATGTTTTAAGAGCCCAAAAGATCTTCTAGGACTCTACCCCCAACCCCCCCCCCCCCTCCCCCCCCCCCTCCCCCCCCCCCCCCCCCACACCGCACAAGTTTTGATGAAACCATTAAAATGTTACAAAGGTGACCCCTAGACTGCGCCCTCCTAGACTTTGCCCATCAGATGGCCGGGGCTAGTTGATTCGACATGTGAGACCTTTAGTGTAAAATTTTTGATGAAGCCAATTTATAAAATAAAATAAAAAAAAGACTGATACAGATTTAACTCTATCTCCTTTCTAAAAGGAAATTGAACTGTAGTAGTCTGGTCGTTAGAAAAACAGTAGTTTATATATATGGTACCTACGTTCTTTATCCTTGTTTCGAGGCTTTCTTTCATATCTTTCCTGCTGTGTGCAAAGTAAAGAAAAGAAGGAAATGGGGCCATTTTAGAGGCAGTGGTGTGTGGATTACAGCATGGAGAAGAAAAGGATTCAATGAGGCTACTACCTTCACGGAAATCGAGGTTTTTATTTTATTTTATTTTATTTTTAAAAAAATAAAATCATTTTCTCATCATTGTTCAAAGATGCAAAAGTTGTTTGTGGAGAAAAAAGATTAGGGGCAATGGATTATGCTATAATGACTCAAATCATTACAAGATAATATCAACTAGTAGCTAGTTGCAAATTGAATGATATCAACTTCTCAAGGGGTGCTTTAGTTTGAAGTTTTTTAATGATTTGTGTGATCTAAATTTGTAATGGCAAAATGTTATGTACCAAATAGCAGAGTATGTACCCAAAAAAATAAAATAGCAGAGTACTTTTTCTAACAAAATTTCAAGAAGTTGGCCTGTGAGGGTCCATAATTTTATTTTATTTTTCCTGAGATTTTATCATTTTGGATTGAAGGAACAACATGCGTTTAATAAGATTAGTCGGGTGCTCCAAGAGGTCTTTATAAAATCTCTTCGAGAAAAATGAAAAATAAAAATAAGAATATAGGAAGGAATCATTTCTTAAAAATAATTTTTTTTAAAGCATTTTCAAATATACTAGTAAATGAAAATGGGAAAGTAAAAGGGGACAATTGTCCTGTAAGGAACATATGTTGTTTAGTTCAACCACTTGCCGATAATAATAGAGAAAATAAGTGTCCTGCACGTTAGTGATATTAAAGAAATAAATAAACTGTTATACTCCCTTAATAACAATTAATATAATCTATAAGCTACCTGGGGAATGCTCAGGTGCTAATAGCTTCAACTTTTCTCTTTTTACCTTTTTCTCCATACAAACAAACCGGACGTCCGGTCAGTAGATGCCAAATTCAAAGTTAATCACTATTATGATATGATGATCACATATAATCATGACTAAATTCTTGAAACACAAACTTGTGCCATGGTCCTCTACATCCCACTAATTATTACATCAGCATGAGCTTTTTTTAATTATTGTTTTTTTCTTTTTTTTTGGGATGGGGGTGTTGGGGGATTGTAGGGGGAAAGGGAAGACTGTTTATTCTTTTTTGACTTATTTAAAAAGAAGGAAAGTTTAAAGGAAGACGCCCAGAGACCATCCCATATCAAGTATCACAGATTCACAAGTATGTAAATGAGTGTTTATAATTAACAAAATAGTGGAATATTTTGTTAATAGAAACTATTTTATAAGAAAATGTATGTTGTGGCAAAATCTGTACTCTGCAATATGCACCGGAGAATCTCCAGTATACCTTATTGAAGTCCTATATGCTTTATTCTTTCCCTAGTTCTTCAATGTAACATGCTAGATCAGGCCAATTTAGTTAAATTGTTCTCTTCTCCAGAATTTATGAAAATAAAGTACCAAAACATGTTAAGTTTCTTATTTTGCCATTGACAAAATATTTAGATTGTTGGCAAAAAAACATGTAGTCCTTTAGTGTTTATAACCACCATCTAGCTTTCTGTAAACTAATAATATTTTCTGTTTAGATTTTGTTCTATACATAAACCAACAATGTTAGAACTCATTTTCCCTGACAGAGGGACTACAACAATGAACTTCTAAACAATTTGAACCTGCTAATTCTTAATGCTAAGCTGAGCCTGTCATAATGATGACAGTTATAATAGGATTGAGATATGTGTGTGTGTATATATACACACACATATATCCTGAAAGATTGCATCCACCACATTTGAAAAGTACCAAGTGGAAAATAATGTACAAACCACATTTAGAATCTGTTTCAATTTGCACCTAAAAAAAAAAGAATCCGTTTCAACATACTACTATGCTACACTTGAAATAATCATAATTTCAATGTTTCATGTCTTTATCCAATCACCACAAGTACTGGAGATGAGATGCTGTTAGAAAAGTAAGCTGAGATAAAATGTGTTTGGTGAAATTAATCTAACAAATGAATAACATAAAAACTAGGCAATCAGACTTTCTTTGAGGGGGCATAATTGATCATATGATAGCTACAACAGAAGCATAACTAACCAAGCTATAGTCTTTCTCCCATGTCAAACCCAGAGAACTTTGCAAGGAACAAAAGATACGGATATATGGCAATTGGCACCCCCACTTTTCAATCGTCAATCAATTCTGACTTGATCTCTTCCCCTTCTCCTCTTCTTTTCTCTATTATTATGCCTCTTCACCGCTTCAAAGGTTCAGGTCTCTGACGAGCAAAACCTGGCTGAAGAAACCAGAAACATGGATATGCAAGCTGCATCAGTCGCAGAAGAAAGGAACAAACTCAAGGGCATACTTGTATATAAAAGTGAGATTTTGAGGTCGTGGAAATTTTCCAGGAGAAGGAAAACTTAAAATCTGGACGCCCTCTAGTACAAGCCTTTTAAAGTTGTCACACATAAATGCTAAAATTGTCTGTCCATATGGAAACATGAGTATCAAATTTTGAAAATAGGAAAATAAGTCGAGATAGATGGTAGAAGAACATGACTGTACCTGAAGAAGCATGGAGGGTGCAGCTGCAGCTGTAGCTTCAGTAGTAACATGGCTCCTAGTTTTTCTTCCATTTAATGTGGCAATGGATGGGCTGTTAACTGTTGTTATATCCCAAAAGCTCCGTTTTTTAGCTGCTGGTGCTGGAGATGAAAATCGATGACTAGGGCTCTTCAACTCACCCTCAGTTAGCTCCTTTCTTGCCCTGGTGACAATTCTATTCGACCCTTGCCCTCCCACTCCTTCCACTGGTTTTGCACCCTTACGAGAAAGATCGCGAATAAATGCATCCTTTTGCTTTATCTGCATTGCATGATCCCTTTTCATTTTCTCAATATCCGCCTCTAATGCCTTCACAGTCCGCCTTAGATCTTTCACTGTCTCCTCGGCTCCCTTCTTTTTCTTGGTTTCTGGTGTGAAACAATTCCCAGCCAAGAAGGATGGTCTAGGTTTTTGTTTTTCATTGGGCTTGCAAGAAGACGGTGGAGGAGATAGGAGAGAACAAACTGTAGAAGGGGTTGGAGAGGAGTTTGCTGCCAAGTATTGTGCTTGTAGTGTTAATAGCTTCTGTTGCTGGCTAGCCAATTGGACTCGCAGTTCACGATTCTCTTTCTGCAACTCAAGTAAGAGCTTGGCCTGGTCTGTTTCAGATTCAGGTGCTTGCAGTATTTCCTCATTTGCATCACATGCCTGCAATTGTGAAGGATGAGAAGTAAACATCTTATACTTCATGAATTACTAACAACAGTTTAGTTACTTCATGAATTACTGGCAATAGAAGAAGGTGCAGGGAAAATTTTGTTAGAATTTTGAAGTAGTTCTCAGTGTGTAAAGCCTGAAGTTGCAAGAAACCAGCCCTACAATTTTATAATAAGTCAAAACAATGCCCTTTTTTACAATGTATGTGTCTAATTGTGTATCTATCTATATATACATATATACACAAGCAAATTAACTATGATGAAAGTAACAATCCATGTCTGACATTTTGGGAGTGAATAGAGGACTACTTTAAATTGACAATAATATGAAAGAATGAAGGTACACTTTTCAGAAGCATAGAGAATGAACCTTGGTGCGGATCTGCTTAGCTCGGTCAGCCCAATGAAGGGTGTTTTGAGTTTCGCCAAACGAGAGATTGCTTGGGCTGATATTGGCAATCATCACAGTATTACAAGCTCCACCTAGAGAGTCCTTGAGAAGTTGAGTGAGCTTGGAGTTGCGGTAGGGAATGTGTTTCTTTCCCTCAACGAGTGCATTGATGCAGCTGCTCAGGGCAAGGAGGGACCTATTTATGTTTGCACCCTCAAGTGATCTCAGTGTTCTCTGATCAGTAGCTAGAGCTCTCTCTGAACCTGCAAGGTCGATAAGTGACAGCTTTCCAACTAGACTGACAACATTATTGGAAGCATCCCTAGCTCGATATTCAACCACAACCTGATGTAACATACGAAAGAGTTCATATACTTTAAACTTTTGTAAGCATGAAAGTCAACAGAATTTTTTTAGAAACTAATACTTGGTGCAATTTCTGAAGGGGAAAAAAACTGAGTGCAATTACCTGCAGAATGGCATGGGAACGTGAGGATGTTTCATTGGCACGAGTTGGCTCCGTGGTCCGATTTTGGTTTCCTTGCTGAAGTAATGTCATTACCTGTATATATTAAGCAAACCAGACACAGTAAGTAAATCTCGAGTGCTTCATCAATGTAAACTGAAGGGACTGATACGAACCAAAAAGTTGAGCAAGTCAAATTACTTCATCAGTAGAGTAAGCTCTGTACTGAGTAAGACCTGCTGCCACAATTCCCTGAAACATTTAAAACATTTGTATTGACTATCAGATTTACGATATACTAGAATAAGGGAACATTGCCATATACAAAACAGCTAGCTCAACTGATTCCTTTCAGCGAACATTAATAACTCACCAAATGTTTGATAAAGGTTACGACTCAGCAAAATGAAAGAGAGATATCTAAGTTCACTGGGGAACTATACAAAGCAATAATAACAGAAACTTAAGAAACTCTCTTCAACGCATAAACCATCTACATGTAAGATGTTTAAACTTGTTAGAGAGCCAGACCTGCTTATCTTCTCTAAGGACCAGAGGACGTCCCGGGGAAAGCAAATCTCTGACGGTTTCATTATAGACCTCAAGATAAGACAGATGAACCACATGGTTTCCATCACAGCTCCTCTGCCTAACCTTGTTGAAAAGATCTTTAATTGCCAAAACCATCACGCCCGGATTCTCCACTGTACCAAGCATTGTGTATGTCTTCCCAGCTCCAGTGGCACCATAGCAGAAGACTGACCCATTCCTCCCCTGCATAACTGCTTCCACAAGCTCTGCTGTCCTGAAATGTGAAAATTATATTACCTTAAGTTCCTCCTTACTAATCAAAGGGTGCGTGTTTGAACTACACAGAATTTCATTAACAATCAAGAGAATTCAGTTTCCAAATAAGCTCAGATTAACCACAATAGCACCATGTGTCAGTCATATTAGCAGATTTCACCAGATGACAAGAACTAGTAAGGCTAAAACAAATTAGGCGGATCCCTCTTTCGTTATTAGTACTATTAGTATTTTTCTGATAATTTATGTTTCAAGAAAACTTTTGGAAGGGAAAAAGACAAAAAAAAAAGAACAAAGAAAAAAGAGATGCATTTGGATAAAACAATGAAGGTGGGGTAACAATACTTAATTCCAGTGATTACTGTAACATAGCTTTTCCTAATCTGTTAATGAAAATAAATAAATAAATAAAAAACCTCTTTTCCTCACCATAACACATATACTGCCTCTGAACCTAAGACTTAAATGGCAAGGTTTTCAAAGCAAGATCTACTTTTTTTTTCATAATAAATGAGATACCAAATCTGCTCAAACACTGTGACAAATAATTGGTGCTCTTGCTCAAACTTTTTATTATTGATTGTAGGCTATGACCAAGAGAAAAGAGAAAGGATATAATGATCATCTAGAAAGCATACGTGTATTTCAAACATCAGGCAATAATATCCGGAAAAAGTTAATTTAGAAAAGTCTGGTCTATTAAAAGAAAATGAAATACTAAAAGCTAAAAAAGAACAGTATTAAGGAACTTGGTGGTTTTTTGATATACGTCAACAAATATTCTACAGATTAGTTTAGATTCAAATTCAGCACAAAACAACCAAAACTAATAAAAAGATCACAATTTTATCAGACTCACGTTGTTGAATAAACTTCCTGTTGAGTAGATGTATCAGGGAAGGAGGAATCTGTCACATATAGAAGAACAAAGCAGAAATAAAAGAAAACTTGCAAAGAAAACAAATTACTGAAATTGCTAAAGAGAAAATCATTCACATTTTTCATAACATCATCTCTCCGTTCTCACTCCTTTTAAGCTACTGCTGCAACAAACTTGGCACACAGACCAATAGAACCGAACCAACCAAAATAAGACACGTTGCTTAAGCCACAACTGGCTAACCGACAACTCTAACAAACTAGCTTATTGACACGACGTCGTACGACTAAAACTTCAGCTAAGGATGGTGATACTAAACGATGTCGTTACACCTCTGAGATATCCGTGCTAAACGTTGCGTTTCAGCTCTGTTTCAGCTCATCTTCTTCTACGGCTCAATTCTGTGATGTCCTGCTCCCATTCTTGACATTCCCTTCCTCTTGAGAAGATCCTTGTCCCCAAGGATTAAAATCAGGATACTTCTTACTGAGTTTGCTCCATTCCTCCCAGGTTGCATCTTCAGGAATTCTGTTGGACCATTGAACCAAAACCATGGTTGCCAGTCGATTACCTCTCTTCACCAATCTTCTATCCAAAATTGCTGTAGGTGTAGGCGTAATTTCTCCTTCACGACCTGTTTGTGGTAATTCTGTCTGCACTACCTTGTGACTTCCTATTTTCTTCTTCAATTGCGAGACATGGAATACATTATGTATTCTGGCTGTTGGTGGCAATTGTAACCTGTATGCAACCTTCCTAATTTTATCCACTACTGTATAAGGGCCATAGTATCTTGCTGATAACTTGAAATTCCTTCTTTGAGCCACTGACATCTGTCTGTACGGCTGAAGTTTCAGGAAAACCTCATCTCCAATTTGTAACTCCCGCTCAGTCCTTCTTTTATCAGCATACATCTTCATTCTTTCGTGAGACTTTTTTAAATTCTCTTTTAACAGTTGTTTGATGGACTCCCTTTCTTTTATAAAATCTGCTACTAAAGCATTTTTGCTAGTTCCTCCTTGGTGGTAGTTCAGTATGGGTGGATTGATCCCATAGAGAGCTTTGTAAGGTGTCATGCCTGTTGCAGTATGAAATGTGGTATTATACCACCACTCAGCCATTGGTAACTATTTACTCCACTGGCTTGGCTTATGACCTGTCATACACCTCAGGTACATCTCAATGCACTGGTTTAACCTTTCTGTCTGCCCATCTGTTTGTGGGTGGTAAGCTGAACTTAAATTCACTTGTGTTTCCATAGTTTTGAACAATTCTTTCCAAAAGGAGCTCACAAATATTTTGTCTCTATCTGTTATGATGGTATGGGGTGGTCCATGGAGTTTTACAACTCTATCTAACATAGCCTGAGCTACCTGAGTTGCTGTGAAAGGATGGGTTAATGCTATCAAGTGACACCCCTTAGTTAACTTGTCTATTACCACTAGTATAATGTCCTTCCCTTCATATTTAGGTAACCCTTCTACAAAATCTATGGTTATAGTCTCCCATGCTTGTCCTGGTATAGGTATGGGCTGCAGAAGACCAGGATAAGGTACATGCTCCCCCTTATTCCTCTGGCAAATATCACACTGCCTAATCAAGTCAGTCAAATCCTTCCTTAAAGTTGGCCAATAAAACAAAGTTTCAGCCCTTTTTATGGTAGCTGTGATCCCTGAATGCCCTCATTCTGGACTGCTGTGTAATTGCTCCATAATCTTCTGTCTTAAATTGTCATTACTGCCCAAATATAACTTTTCATCTTTTCTAAGGGTTCCATCTTGCAAGGAAAATTCAGTACACTTACCCGAATCTGACAGGAGTTATGTCAATGCATCTTGAGCTTCTGGATCATTGATTAGGTTGTTACTGACTTCTTCCTTCCAACTGGGATTTGCTTCCTGCACCATAACACATTCCCCTTCCAGTTCTTGTCTTCTGGATAAGGCATCAGCTACCAGATTCTCTTTCCCTTTTTTATACTGTATTACATAATCAAATCCCAACATTTTTGAGATCTATTTCTGCTGCACTAAAGTAGTCATCTTCTGCTCCATAAAATACTTGAGTGCCTCATGGTCAATCCTGATAATAAACCTCTGCCCAAGTAGGTATGTTCTCCATTTTTGTACAACCATAATAATGACCAATAATTCCTTCTTATAGGTTGACAAGCCTAAGTGTTTGGCCGACAAAGCCCTACTTAAGAATGCTATAGGCCTCCCTTCTTGCATAAGAACAACCCCTATTCCTGTATAACATGCATCTGTCTCTACTATGAAGGCTTTATTGAAATCAGGTAATGTCAAGACTGGTGTAGTAGACAGGGCCATTTTCAGATTCTCAAAAGCTTGATTAGCTTCATCTGTCCACTTAAAGGCTCCTTTCTTCAATAGATTGGTTAGAGGTTTACTAATCACCCCATAATGTTGGACAAATCTCCTGTAATAGCCTGTTAATCCCAAGAATCCCCTCAAGGCTTTTAAGGACTTAGGTTTTGGCCATTGCATCATAGCCTCAATCTTCTTATGATCTGCTGTAACTCCTTGTTCACTAATGACATGTCCAAGATATTCCACCTGGGTTTGGGCAAAGGTGCATTTGGTTTTTTTAACAGAAAATCTATTCTGCCTGAGTATTTCCAGCACAGACTGCAAATGTTCTTTGTTCTTTTCTAGGGAGGGACTATAAACCAATATGTCATCGAAAAAAACTAATAAAAATTGCCTAAGATAAGGAGCAAATACCTCATTCATGATGCATTGAAAGGTGGCAGGTGCATTGGTCAAGCCAAATGGCATGACCAAGAACTCATAGTGTCCTTAGTGTGTTTTGAAGGCTGTTTTGTGAGTATCTTCTGATTTGACTCTAATTTGGTGGTATCCACTTCTGAGGTCCAGCTTAGTGTAAAATTTGCTTCCCTTTAGTTCATCCAATAGCTCCTCTATAATTGGTATAGGAAATTTATTTTTAATGGTAATGTTGTTGAGTGCTCTATAATCTATGCAAAACCTCCAGGAACTGACTTTTTTCTTCACTAATAGAACTGGAGAGGCATAAGGGGAGGTGCTATGCCTTATTATTCCACTATTCAACATCTCCTTTACCATTTTTTCTATTTCAGTCTTTTGAATGTATGTGTATCTATAGGGATTAGAGTTTACAGGATTGCAGCCAGGCATTATGGGAATATGGTGATCCTGCATCCTCTTTGGAGGCAACCCCTGTGGTTCTTAAAAAACATCCTCATAAGTTTTCACCAATTACTCTATGATTTCTGGTACATCTTCTTCTACTTCTGCATTACTTTCTATAGCAGTCAGCTGGACTAGGAAATAAGTTTCCTCATGTGGTTTCCATTTGAACTTGTCTGCTAACTGGACTGAGTAGAATTGTTTAGGGTCCCCTTGCTCGCCCAAGGTCACCTTTTTCCCTTTCCAATGTATAATGATCTTTCTTTGTTCAAAATTCAGACAGATTGGACTGACAGTCTGCATCCACTAAACACCCAAAACTGCATCATATCCCCCCTAAAGGAATTACATATACTGGAGCTTGAAACTCCCCTTGGGCCAATTTCCACTTAAATTGAGCAATTCTCCTATTACACTATATGACCTCTCCATTTGCTACTGTCACTTTAATAGGGCTACAAGGCTCAGTAGGTAACTGTAACTTCCTTACCAGGTTTTGTGATACAAAGTTGTGTGTTGATCCACTATCCAGAAGCATGACAAATGTTGCTGTTTTTGATCTGTCCATATAGCTTGATGGTTTGAATTCCATGAGTTCCTGTTAGGGCATGTATTGAAACTTCACAGGTATCTTCAATTTGTAAGCAATCTTCCTCCTCATGTTCTATCAATGTCAGCTCCAAGTCTGTTGTTGTTATGCCCAACTGATCCTCTTCTTCTGTTATCATTAAATACAAGTGCTTCTGTTTGCATCTGTGTTCTTGAGTATACACCTCATCACAATTATAACATAGCCCTTTTTCTCTTCTTATAGCCATTTCTGCTGGTGTTAGCCTTTTGATAGGTATAATTTTTTGTCCAGCACTGACCCTCGTTACTGGGTTGCTGTCATTGTTTACCAAAAAGGATGGTTTTGTTTTAAATGGTTGTACCTCTCTTACAACTCTGGCAGGCCCCTGGTTTCTTGGGATCTTAGGTAGATTTCCTGCCTTTTAGCCTGGTTCATAGCATCTCTGAGAGTGGTTGACTTAACAATATATAGGGCATTAGCAATCTCCTCCTTCAAGCCACTAAGAAAACTCTCTATGAAATATTCCTCTGAACAACCTTTGTTTTGGGATAACATATAAGTTTTGAGTTCTTCAAATGCCCTTATATAATCCTCCACCTGTCCCTTTTGTACTAATTTATTGAATTGCCCTATAAGATTTTCTTGTCCTCCCTTAGCAAACCTATGGCAGATATGATAGGCAAATTCATCCCATAGCAGCAGTGGTTTCTCATCTTGTAAGGCTTGGTACCATACATCAGCCTCAATTTTTAAATAAAGGGCTGCATACAGCACCTTGGACCTGGGGTCTATCATGGGATTGAGTTGGAAAAACTTTTCACTCTTTTTGATCCATCCCCTAGGATCCTTCCCATCAAAATAAGGAAAGTCTATTTTGGGTATAGGAAATAATGAGAAAGGGGAGGCTGGTCTGGGGTGTCCTCCATCAGCAGAAGGCTGCCAAGGGTAAGGTACTTGTGTCTGTGGGTTTAGATTATAGGAATTGTTTGAAAATATGGTAGGAGAGGGTTGTGACATATTGGTCAAATTATGATAGGGTCCGGTAGGGTATGTCTGGGTTCCAGAGTGCATCTTATGGTAGGAATTGTACAGTGGGGACTGATTTAATTGACTATAGACTGTTGCAGTAGGCCCTGTGAATTGACCTACCTGACTGTAGGTATTACTTTGACCTGTATAATTGTGCATCTGAGTTGAGTAAGGGTTTGGGTGTGGCATATTAGCTCCTAAATGATTAATTGGTTATGTAGAAGGGGTCCAAACATTTATGGTCGGGTTATGGTTTGGAATTCTGGTGACTGAAGGACTGGTCATGGTCATGGTTTGAGGTCTGTGGGATGGGTCTGGAAGGTAAATGACTGGAGGTAGAGTTGGACCGGTGGCAAATGGGTTACTAGTCTGCCTAGGCGAGACACTATATAGGCCTTAGAGTTTTGGCTCAATGTAGTTGCAGGTAAACTAACCGGTTGTGCCAAACTGCTTAAGAGGAAGTGAACTTTGGGAAGAAGATTCAGACACAGGTAGTGTGATTTGTGCTGATTCTGTGATGGAATTAGGGGTTCCAGTAGTAGGAGTACCAGTAGATACCTCTTGTTCTGTAACTTTCTCCTTCTCAGCCCGTTTGATGGTCTCGACAGCCTCCGAAATCCTTTGAGCCAAATCCTCACCATTTATCTGGAACTTTTGGCTGATCTGGGCAATTTGATTTCCCATAGCCTCCATCTGTGCTACTGCTCGTTCGAATCCGGTAGACACCACCTCCTGTAAATGGTCCATCCTTCCTTCCAAAGTTTTGAGATCCTTCTCATGTTTTTGTAAGCTCGGTTTGACAGTCGTGGAGTCTGCCATGAGTGGCCCAGGTATGGCTCTGATACCAAGTTGTCACATATAGAAGAAACAAAGCAGAAATAAAAGAAAACTTGCAAAGAAAACAAATTTACTGAAATTGCTAAAGAGAAAATCATTCACATTTTTCATAACATCATCTCTCCGTTCTCACTCCTTTTATGCTACTGCTAACAAACTTCGTGCACAGACCAAAGAAACCTAACCAACCAAAATAAGACACGTTGCTTAAGCCACAACTGGCTAACCGACAACTCTAACAAACTAGCTTATTGACACGACGTCGTACGACTAAAACTTCAGCTAAGGATGGTGATACTAAACGATGTCGTTACACCTCTGAGATATCCGTGCTAAACGTTGCGTTTCAGCTCTGTTTCAGCTCTCTTCTTCTACGGCTAAATTCTGGTGATGTCCTGCTCCCTTTCTTGACAGAATCAAAGGTAAAATGTCGCCCACGAAGCCTCTTTAGCCTAAGATAATCAGTCTCATTCGCAAATTCCGTTAAGTAAACATCTCTTTTGTTAACAATTCGAACACAACACCTTGACCCAGCTTCTCTCTCCTTCTTCCCCATAGGCCTAAGCCTCACAAAAACAAGAATCCTACTACCCCTTGATCCCAATTTCTCCGAAATTGTCTCCAATTCTTGCACATTCTTAGTCCCTCCCCCTCCAATTCCCCTTGGCTCAGAATGTGGTACCATTGAACCCCCCATTGATAATTTCCTTGCCACTGTAGATGACATTGAGGCCTTTCTTGGACATGAAAACCCGACGATCCTGTCACCGCCTGCCACAGCCACATTCTCTTTAGCATCTTCCACTGAAGGCCTTGGCATGACATAAGTCCTTGTGACTGTAGAATTAGGCATTAAATTCTCTCTCATCACATGACTAATTGGGTTCATTGTTTCCTTCTTTGGCTCTTTGAACTCTTTTTGGCAAGAATTTAATAGGTCTGCACTAGGGTGAGTTGAAAACCTTGGCTCTTCTGGATTTCTAACAGCAGCAGAAGAAGCTTGTTTTTGCTGTTCATACAAAAGGGTTAGCGCTTTCATCTTCTCTTTCAGGCCATGATGTGGGTTTCTCATGTGATTACCCAAATTGGGATCTTCTTGATCTGTCCTCATTCCGGACTCATTCTCATCTTGATTAGCTATAATTTGAGACCTAGTTCTAGTTGACACCGGCATTCTATTAAACCCAGAATCCGAACATGCCCTTGTGAATTTCTTGGAGACTCAGATGCTGAAACTGATCGGATTCCAAGAAAGTTCAAACTTTTTCCCGGAAAATGCTAGATTGTTGACGGAAAATGTATATAAACGTTAAGAGTGGCTGGATAGTGGAGGAAGCTAAACTGGGTCTTGAAAAAACAAACAGGGGAAAATGAGAAGAGAGACAGAAAGGAAGAGAGTGTTCCGATCAAGAATCAGAGTTGATTTGAGGGGGGGTTTCTGTTTAAAGATCACAGCCGTTGATTTGATGCAAATGGACGGTTGAATTTAAGTCGGGGATAGAGGTTTATGAAGGGAAGTTACAAGGACACTCCAAAATTTGCTAACCGCACTGTATCTATACTGAATGCAAGTGTTTACATCATTACATGGTTTAGAGTTTTGACTGTCAAAAGCAAAAGAAGAGGTGGAATTAAAAGAATTTTTTTGAATGCTAGTTGTAACGGTCAAAATGTGTCCCACTGCAAAAGGTCAGTTATGAAAGAACTCTGGGGTCCAACATAGTTGGATATGGCAGAAGTTTAAGCTGAATCGCAGCTGCATCATGTCTCATGAACACTGCAAAAGTATACACAGATCAGGTGGGCAATCAGCTAATGATCAGATTAATTTACGGTCCAGATTAAGACTGTTTAAATAGTAGTTGTGGCAACCACATCTTCATTTTTCTTGTTATCTATATACTCTAAAACATTATATTATTTAATCAAGGATAAGTTAGAATCCTAAGTTTGTCCGAGTTTAAACGGAGTATTTTTCTTTTATTGACCTGACCTATAAAGAACCACTATAATTGTTACAAGAATTAGTCTATTGGTTAAAAATTAGGGTATGTGTGGAACATGATTATTCATGTTGATCACTCCGTCCCAAATTAATTACATTTCTAAGACTTTTTAAAGTCAAATTGACTATTTTTAAAACTAATTTTTTTTATTATTTTTGCTAACATATAGGTGAAGATATTATAACCAAAAGAAAGTATATACATTTTATTACTAATTTCAATTTTTATAATTTTAGAAATATATTTATATATGCTTAATTATTAATTTTAAAAATAGTCAATTTGACTTAAAAAATCCTAAAAAACCAATTAATTGGGAACTATATAAATAAATGCCACCAAAAGATGAGAGCACTCAAGCATGATGTTAATTATAATTGTTACGTGGTTAAATTTTAATATCAAATTTTAGTCTTACGATGGCTTGGTTTTATCCAATTAGCCAGCCAAATTCTACAGATCATGCAAATACATTTACTATTTTGAACACCCACAAATTTAAATAAACACACACATTCACATGCCAAGTTTGCCAACATGCCCAAAATTTATTAAAACAATCGACACAAGGAATTTTTTGCCTAAAGCTCACAAGTTAGAGAACCTATCCTATTTAAACACCTTATAAATTCGCGACTTCTAGTATTGTCTAATATGAATGTCGATGATAATTTATTTTTTTTTACAAAATAATAAGAAAGAATGTAATTAGTGGATAATTTACCATACATAGATAAACCTAGTAATAACAACTAATCACAACCAGTGTTCTAAAATTTCTTGCTTAAGTCTGATTAATCCCTGTCTAGGCGCTAGGCCCCCTTTGGCGCCTCGCTTAGGCCCAAGGCGACAAAAAATCCCTCCAAGAAAGTAGACAGGGTCTAGGCGAAGAGGTTTTTTTTATATTTTAATAACTACTCAAACCAGATCTTGATATATTTATTTTTCAAATGATTTACCATATTCATAATGCAGGTTGTAGCATATCAAATCACAAAAAGAAGTGAACAAGATCAAGTCAAAATGGATAATTTTATTATAGTTGTAATTTTTTGAACTTGTACCAACTTCAAGTTATATAAATGATGATACATTTGTAATATTTAGTTTAATTCAATATAATTCTTAAATTTATGTTTAGTTTCTTAAGTTTTAATAATGAATTGAATTCTTGAAATTTTAAATTTTATTATTTAATAGCAATCTTGTTTATGAATAAAACTAATACGTTAAAGATATGTTTGAACTTTGAACAATTGCATATTTGTGTTTGAACTTTGACATTGGCAATATGTATATGTGTTTGAACTTTAAGGAAAGACTTTTATTATCTTTATTATATATTGTTTTGTTTTATATTATTGTTTTGTTTGGATAAATATAAGATAAAATATTAAAATTGATTTAAAATAAAAAATTCTGCCTAAATCCCGCCTAGGCCCCCGTCCCTCGCTTGACGCCTTTTAGAATATTGATCACGACCAATCACATTATTTTATGTATAATTTTTTATAATCATCAAAGTAGTGTTGATTTTAGAATGGAAGGAGAATCTATGTTATACACTGATACTATGTATATTAATCCGTGGACTATATTCCACCCGTTTCAAATAACGGATATGATACTAGCCCGACCCGTGTGATTGATAAGTTTAGGTTTGAAATGAAACCCTATAAGCCCCAAATAAGCTGGCCTCCAGTACGTTCTTTTCTCAACCACTGTTGGACTTGACCAAAATAAGCAACCAGAGAGCAAACGGTGGAGGCGGCCATGGCAAACACTGAGAAAAGCCCTAACCCTACCCCTAAAATGGACGACGAAACTATGAAGAAGAAGCGAAAGAGGAAGAGAGATAAGAGCAAGAAGGATAAAGCAGCAGAGGCAGCTCAGCTGGAAGAAGAAAAAGTTGAAGGGAGTGAAAATGAAGAGAATGGTGTTGAAGAAGATGATGAGTTGAAGAGAGAGAAAGAGGAAGAAAATGGGATTGAAATGAGAGAGAAAGAGGATGATGGGGATGAAGAGGAGAAGAAGATTAAGAAGAAGAAGAAGAGGGTGAAGAGTGGGAGTGGGATTATGAGTACGGTGACATTTGAGTCGATGAATTTATCTGAACCCACCATGAAAGCTATTAAAGATATGGGTTTTCAATACACTACTGAGGTAAGAAAGATAAAAAGACAATATCTTTATTTGTATTTGTGTCTGTACTTTCGGTTTACAGTCAATTTGTGAAATTTGATGTATTTGACAGTAAAATTTTATTATTTTTAAAATTAGTTACACCATTGTTTCCACAAAAAGAGTCAAATTTGCAAGATTTAGGAATTTTAAGGATAATTTTTTCCATTTTAACCCCAAATTTATTGAGTTCTTAGTTTATTAGTGATGACATGCTAATAAAATAGTGATGATAATTTTTTGAGGACATTGTATCATTTTATACTACCATGATTTTTTTCTTTTGGAACAAAAAGAATTGATAAATGTGACTCGTTTTGTGGTACAAATGGGGTTTATATTTTTTATTAAACAAGTTGTGGGAGGTGATGTTGGATAGTAGGGTTTCATTCTGCCACTGGATTATATTCCAGTGCAAAAATTTGGTTCCAAAAGCAGGATAAGATCTTAGTAAAGGATCACAAGTGTTCATTTGCTGTGGGTATTTGTAGCTGATATTCTATAAGAGGTATATGAATGCCCAATGTTATAAAATCACAATTGTTCATTTCTCATGAATATTAATCAGAATCTCATGAATTTATATTACAAAAAAGTAGTGCTTTCAGTATAATAGAAGTAAATTTTTTAATGGGGATACTACACACCATCATTAAGCAGCCACATTGTGCAAAACCATGTCAGAGGTACAGTTTGCTTCAGCCTTTTGAGTCTATCCCTCTTAAGCCCTCCCTCAAAATTGGACAAATTTTGGTAATTCCTGTGGCACATATCAGCAATGAGTCAGAGAACTATTAAAAGTTTGCATAATGTCTGTACTTGCTTAGTTTGTCTGTCATTTGGTTTGTTTCATTCTTCGCTTGTTGAATATCTGTTTTTTATCCTTCTACAACAAGTAGTATTTTTGGTTAATTTATGTATTCATGTAATCTAATTGTTTTCTGCACAAAGACTTGTAAGCCTTATTAATCTTATACAACGCAGATACAAGCCAGATCTATTCCTCTTCTTATAGAAGGCAAAGATGTTCTTGGGGCTGCGAGGACAGGTTCTGGGAAGACACTTGCGTTTCTGGTACCAGCAGTTGAGTTGTTGTATCAACTTCACTTTGCTCCTCGGAATGGGACCGGTGTTATTGTCATATGCCCGACAAGGGAACTTGCTATACAGGTAGACTTCGAAGTATCTAATTTAAAGTGAGTACAATTTTAAAAAAACCACAAATTTGAAGAAAAGTTCAATTTCCCATTAACCTCCTAACTCAATCTAAATCATAATATTGATATTAACTGGAAGCTAGGTTTAACAATTCAACAGAGAGCAAGGTTGGAGATTGCATCTCTTCTTAGTCTATTTTAGAAGGAAAAATTCTCATTTTGGGACACCAAAAGGAAAATGTTTCTCTCATATATGAATGGAGGTAGGACAAGTACGTAGTACCAGAGCTGCCTGTTAATAAATTAATCATCAATTACAGGCCTTTTTGTGTGGCTTAGTTAAACAAAATGGGAATGATATCTGCTTGCTTTGTACCTCTGGTATATTTTTCTATTATTGAAAAAGGAAATCTATGTGGGTGTTAGGTTGCACATTTACATGTTCAAGTTCTTGTACAGTTGTACCACATAGAAACATTAACCATTTTAACTCGGTCTTAATAATGTTTGATGTACTGTCATTTAAATTTTATATTCAGAATGGCATTCTTAATATAATAACTGAACCTGCCTGATCAATCTCCTGTTGAAATCATTCAGACGCATGCCGTTGCAAAGGAGCTTCTCAAGTATCATTCGCAGACTCATGGATTAGTTATTGGTGGTTCGGCACGAAGGAGTGAGGCAGAACGCCTAGCTAAAGGAGTAAATCTATTGGTAGCAACCCCTGGTCGGCTCCTTGACCATCTTCAAAACACCAAGGGGTTC
The DNA here is from genome assembly GCA_034770075.1 of Aralia elata. Taxonomy (NCBI): domain Eukaryota; kingdom Viridiplantae; phylum Streptophyta; class Magnoliopsida; order Apiales; family Araliaceae; genus Aralia; species Aralia elata. The sequence continues at coordinate 1,049,243 of CM068386.1, read as the reverse complement.
ATATACAACCGTCTAAAGGTATCTTTGATGACCATCTCACCATCCTTACTTTCATCGTAACTGAACCTTTGATGAGCATTGGTCTATCAACCCACATTCTAAGTTTTCTTATTGCATTTTTTAACACTACTCCCATCCACCCTTTGATTTTTGTGTATTAAGGGACAATATTTTTGTGTATTAAGGGACAATAATAAAGTTCAAAAATCTTCTTAAAAAGGATATATACCTTTTTATTTTTTTGTCTCCTTTTCTTTTTATCTTTGAGAATTACTATGTGACAAGATCGATGTTTAATTTGAAAAGACCATGGGACTTTATTTATTTTGGCAGAACACCGTTTGAGAAACCATGTCATAAAAACATAGATATATTGTTTTATTTTTTTGATAATCTTTACCTTTTACTTTGCAGAATAACTATGCAAATAGGTATTTAAATTGAGAGAGCCTGTTCTTGTATGGTTAATCATGCTCTTTAAGAAATAAACTTTAAGATGATAGATTAGTTGAAAAGAAAAAAAAAGTGTAGAGTAGAATGGTTACAAATACTCGCACGGGCTAAATCTTTAGTCGAGTTTTTCAGAAAGAAGAAACAAAATGTTAACTAGGATATCACCTACACTATTGCTTATAATGATATAATGAGGATACCATCTTTGATGTCTACACTATCCCTCACCCCGTTGAGGTGGGCTTTGGTCACTACTATAATCACTACAGTTTAGGCAAATTGGTATTGTTTGAAGCCTCTCAAAAAAGGTAATAGTACTGAAAACCTTTTAACATCGCCAGCTTGGATGGTTGCTGGGCCAGCATAGCTAGCAAAATTATATTGCCCTTAATTTTACTAGTGATCTTTAGTTTGGTCACTTCTGAAAGTTCTAACTGCACCAACTGCTTTCAATTAGGGAAAATTTCAAGTACATGCCTCACTACTAATTATATTTTTAAAATAGATGTTCAACCAGTCATATTGATTGCTCCAATTTTGAATTAAATCTTGTATTTGCAGTGTTTGACGATTGATGAAGCTGACAGGATATTGGAAGCAAACTTTGAAGAAGAAATGAAGCAAATTATTAAAATTTTACCCAAGGTATAATTTCCTTGCTGATAAATTTGAATATAGTGAAAGAAGATGGGAAGTAGAAACACATGTTACACGATTGTTTTTCCTTGAATACTTCGTATTCTGTAAAATCATGGCCCTCACTCCCTGTCTTTTCTTGATAAGAGAGTTCCATACGACGTACAGTTTTGTTTTTGATTTGTCACCTTGACAGTGGTGCTTCAAATACATACATTTTATTGATTTGTCCTCATTGCCGTGATATTTGAACTGCTCTTAAGCTGGCTGGGCATTTTCAGTTTGATGCGTTATGTTTCAATGCCCTTGAACAAAACAGATCATATGTGTTAATGTCTGGCTTATCTATTTGCATGAGGGTTAAACTTCCCTTCTGTTAAAGATAAATAGGACCCGTATCTTAAAAACGTCTTTAAAATTATTAACTGTTAAGTTAGCCATATTGGTTGTATGGATCTGGTCATAATGTTTGTGCCATTGCTTTGCCATAAAGTTGAGAAGCATCACCGTGCAGGCGTGCACGTGATGCGTATGTGCATGTGCCTTGTGGGCTCATTATAGGGAGTGGGATAAAAGGTGTAATGGGAAGATCATTGAAAATGGAAACTCATGTAGTATTTTCTATTTGAAGTTGATTTGTGAGAAGTGGATGACAGTTAATAGCTGACATGCAATACATAGAGATTACTGTATGATTCATATTTTTGTATGTAAACTTACACGGATAATATTGGTCATTTCATATTTTTGATGTCCTAAGTCCTAACAATAAAGTAGGAGGGTGGCTTTCTCTTTGTATTACAGTTTATATAACTGCACTCGGGATATTTCTTACCTGGTTGTGTGCTCTGTGGCTTCAGTAATGTTGCTTTGCTAGTAGTTGGAACCATATACAGGTGTCTATTGGTATCATGCGTTGAATAATGAACAAATCTGTTACTTGATGTGCAGGAGAGGCAAGCAGCTCTTTTTTCTGCTACTCAGACCAAAAAGGTTTGACATACTCAAATCAGATACTTGTTATTAAATTTTCTACCTGGGTCCGAAGCATAAATTTTTGTTTTAACTTATAATATTTGGTGTGAAAATCAAATTAGTTTTTTGTTTCTATTATTATCTGAAGGACTTAGTTGATTTGAATCACTCTTGTTCTTTGCCAGGTTGCAGATCTTGCGCGCTTATCCTTGAAAGATCCTGTTTACGTTGGCGTAGATGATGATAGGAAGAGGGTAAAGAAACAGTGAAAATAACTTTTTATATCAAATAAACTGTAATTCAATTCCCATATGACAACATTTGATGCACTGCAGGTCACTAATGAAGGCTTGGAGCAAGGGTATTGTGTTGTGCCCTGTGCCAAAAGATTTGTTCTTCTCTATTCCTTTCTAAAGCGGCATCAATCACAGAAAGTGATGGTTTTCTTCTCTTCAGTTAACTCGGTTAAATTTCACTCAGAACTACTCAAGTACATTCATGTGGATTGCTTCGACATTCATGGGCAGCAAAAGCAGCAGAAACGAACCTCTACCTTCTTTGATTACTGTAAAGCAGAAAAAGGCATATTGTTATGTACTGATGTTGCTGCTCGCGGCCTTGATATTCCTTCTGTGGTATGCTTTTCTTGTTTCTGCTTGATAGTCTTAAATTTTGCAAGCATCATGGTTGCGTACTTTCATGAATTAACAAGTATTCAATTAGAAGTGAATTAGAAGTGAATACTTAAGTGTCAAATATAAGATTTGTAACGTATCATTTTTCTTTGACATTAACACAGTCTAATTTATGGTGCTTGTCGGACAATCACCTCTGTCCATTTCAATTCTAGCCTAGAAGTATCCAAACAGTTGGATTAATATGTATGTGTGGGGCTAATATTATACCCTCTCCGCCCAATCGGGTAAGAAATATAGTCATGCTGCTATTTATCTAGTTTTAAGGAAATTAACTTTATCATTTTTAAATAGAATATTTGAGTAACCTAACATACCTTACCTGACCTGAACCCTATTGGGTTTTCAGTTTACTTCCAAACCCATCCCATTAGGGTCGGGGCCATGCTCCATTAGTCAGGTAGGGGGGAATTACCATGCTTAAGTTTAAGAGTAAAGATCTTGAAGGTGAGAAGTCATAAATTAAGACGGAATTTGGTTTCTGGGCTTTACATGCTACGAATTGCACAAGGCACTGCCAGATTGTACATTTCATGATTCCTTTGAATGCTAGAGATTCAAATAGGTTACTTACATTATGGGGTTTTATTGACCAATCTGTATTGAATTGGGATTGTGTAGAATAAAAAATCATTGGTAGGTATTAAATCAAAATGAATTGGAAGGTTATCTCAGTGCCTTTACATGATCAAGTTTTTTTTACTATTGAGGTTGGCATCTTTCTATATACTATGTGGTCTGCAATATGCTGAATTATTTTACGAAATTTTCAAGTTTATGTTTATTGTGTGTGTGTTTGTATATATATTAATATGATTTAAAGAAATTATATGAATAGAAAAAAGGAAGAGTGATAGTTGTTAGAATAGTTATGACTAATTATAGGAACAAGACCACTTCAGTTTACTATGCATCATCAGAGGTAATTGATGTTAATTAATTTTTTCTTTGGTTGTAGGACTGGATTATTCAATATGATCCCCCAGATGATCCCAAGGTACTCACTTGTATTTCTTGTTTAAGTTTGTTATATTAATTAGTGTTCTTATTCTTCTTGTTTGACCTTTGGGTAACTATTTCAGGAATATGTTCATCGAGTTGGTCGAACAGCCCGTGGGGAAGGTTCAAAAGGAAATGCCCTACTTTTCCTGACACCAGAAGAGTTGCAGTTTCTCAGCCATCTTAAGGTCTGGCATATACTTGTAGCTTAGTAATCCTTTTTATAGCTGAACAAATAAGTAGATGAACAATAATAAATATTACCTCAAGCCGGAAATGAGATTCCTTTTCTGTTGATTTTTTTCCTGGAATATTAAATGTTTGCATAGGACAGAATTAACAATTTTTTCCATCATTTTTTCTTATAATTAATTATATTTAAATATAAGTTAAAGGTCGATCAAAATAATTGCAATTTGTACAAACCTTATCGACAAAAATAGTAGGACTTTCTTTTCCAGATATAAAACAAAAGATGGGAAGTAGTTGTGATAAACAGCATGCCACCTTAACAGACTAATGAACTTAATATGCCTCCTATAAAAACATTATACGAAGAAATTAGGTGCTTCTAAAGACAGGTACTTTTAAATGCAAGGACAAGTCATTAGCTTGTTTATTAAATATGTTCAATTATTATTCTTATATAGATATTCTGTTCAAATGTCAGGAAGCTAAGGTCCCTGTTAAAGAGTATGAATTTCCTGAAAAGAAGCTGGCAAATGTGCAGTCTCACCTGGTACCTTCTTCAGCATACATTCATTATTGTTTTGCTTTTATTATAATTATTGGCTACTTCTAGGCACCTAAGATAATAACGTCAATTATTGATGCAGGAAAAGTTGGTAGCGAACAACTATTATTTGAACAAGTCTGCTAAAGAAGCATATAGAGCATACGTATTGGCGTACAATTCGCATTCTAGCAAGGATATCTTTAATGTTCACCGCCTCGATCTGCAGGTGCTTACCCTTCTGCTTACGTTAAAATGCAAAATGATGTTTGATAATTTGTCCTGTTTTAGCCTATATTAAAAAATGAAGTATGGAACAAGAAGGGGTGGGAGGAGAGGAGTGAGATAGGTTACCTTTTGCTGTTGCATATATTGCCTGTTTCATAATTCAAGTTTATAGTATAATCGGGCAGGAAGCCCTCGAGAACCGTGAATTTGAGTTTGCTGAAAATTGTTCGATTTCTTAAAATGCATACGATGATGATGATGATGATTTTGTTGTTACAAGCTAATGACCCATTGGTTTACCTCGGTTCTCAACAGGCTGTGGCAGCTTCATTTTGCTTCGCTAACCCTCCAAAGGTTAATCTAAACATAGACAGCAGTGCATCCAAGTTCAGGAAGAAAACACGTAAAGATGAACGAAGTCGACATGGATTTAGCAAGAGCAATCCTTACGGGAAGAATGGCTAAGTTGATTGGTGATGATCATTCTTAAAGGTGATAATGACAATTATGGGGAGAAAGCAAAATATGTATGATAATTACAAGAAGTAAAATATTAGCAAGATCAGCGGCAGCTAAACTGCTCTATTAAGTCTGTTCTGTGCCAATTTTGCATTGATGTCTTTTATTGTAGTTACAATTTTCTTTGTGAAGCATATAGTTTATGACCCCCCGGCACAAAAATTACCAACACAAGGAAGTCAATCCTGTTGTTCAATGTAGTACTAAGAATTGAGATGAGAGTTCATGTTTTATTTGCAGGCCTATTTATTTTTGAGAAATACAAGGAAATCATTCTTGTTATTATAATTATTTTTCTTGGCCAGAAATTTTGACTAATTCACAAATTTACAAGTGCCTTCCTAATTTATTGTAGATAAAATTGAAGTCTTGCTTATAAGTATATAGTTAGCTTGTTCTCAATACTTTTCCAAATAATTAACTTTTTAAAAAGGTAATCTCACAAGTTATATTAGTATTTAGAATGTTTTATTTCAGTACACTATACTATGCCTCTTTGTCTTTTGCGGTAAATTTGTAAAATCTTAAAATTTATAATGCATACAAATAAATAAATATAATTATATAAATTTTGCATTATAGAAATTATAAATTGACTAAGAAATTAAAGTGTATCTTCATTTTTGAAACCAAGAATTACTCCATCAATTTTACCCGAAGAATTATATTTGTAAAATTATTTTTGTTTTACCAGAAGAGTTAATTATTTTTGTTGGTATTTCTGATTATATGGTAAGCTATGTTTTTTACATAAAATATTAGTAATAAATAAATAAATATATATATATATATATATATATATATATATATATATATATATATATATATAAAAGTATTCTTGGGCTCGTTTATTGTATCGCTTCATAGTTTACACTAATTCTAGGAGTTTCACTTGTATTGAATTTGACACTTCATTCTTTACAATAACTTCCAAATATAGTGATTCAACATGTACATTTTTAATGTTGATCATAATATGCTCAAAACACAAATAGTTTAGAAAACTTTGGTGTCTGGTCACTTTCTAATAACAATGTCCAATTTTGCAACAAAAAAAAAACAAATAAATAAATATTTTTAGCATATTTTGCTATTGTTGTTTTTTGTGTTTAGTAATTCCTGTGGGCATTTTTGTCTTGGTTACTTAGCAATGGTGTTTTGAATATTTGGTTAATCACATTCCCAGTGGTTTTTATAATGACCAACACACTTGTTGGTAATTGTAACTTACATTTTTGTTTCTTTGAAAGTCATGTTCTTTATTTTAGAGCAATGTCTGTGAATTCTTGTGATAGATGATGGTTTATTCATATATACATAGTCTGTAAATTAGTAAATTTAATTAATTGATAGAACCCATAACTTTGTTTGCTTAGATTTATGAGTACATTCGGTGTCTAAATTTCATGTATTTCTTATCAAATAAGGTATGAGCTTGGAAGACAACCTGCAAACACAAAGTTGTCGAGCAACAAGACAGTTCGGAGGGTAAGGGTTCGTGGTGGGAATGTGAAGTGGCGTGCCTTGAGATTTGGACACAGGGAACTACTCTTGGGGTAGTGAATCTGTGACCCGTAAGACTCGAATCCTGAACGTGGTCTATAATGCATCAAATAATGAATTGGTTAGGACCCAGACATTGGTGAAGAGTGCTATTGTTCAGGTTGATGCAGCACCATTTAAGCAATGGTATCTTCAGCACTATGGTGTTGACATTGGTCGCAAGAAGAAATCCTCTGCTGCTGCTGCCAAGAAAGAAGGAGTGGTATGAGGTCTTTCATACTCTTGGCTTATAATGTATTTTTTCTTCTCCATATTATTTATTTATTCTGTTGTATTGCTTTTGGACTAGCACTTTTTTTGTGTTTTCCTTCAAGACAAACAATAGGATAGTGTTTCCGCTGGTTGTAAATTATTGATATCAATCTATTATGCTTGATCCATTTCAAGTTAGTAAAAGAGGCCCTTACTCTCTTTTTTTCTCATGAATTACTTTGCTGTTATGTAATATCGTCATCCACTGTGCATAATCCACCTTCCAATGTTGTTGCTGTGGACTAGCTAATTATGAAATCTGTATCTGTCATTCAATGCCTGGTGATTTCAAGATTGAATGCATTATTATATTTTCAGCCAACAATTGAACAATAAAACAAGGTCAAAGATGGATTCGACGTCCGTCTACGTTGTTGCTATAAGCTATGTTTGAATATGTTTGCTTGATTGGGATTGTAGAAGCTTATCTCAAATGAGTTTAAATCTAGAGAGAGTTTTAGATTTCAGTTGTAAATGCAAACTATTTGTGCAGGTGCTATTTTTAGATAACAGAATATATTGTGGATAGTAGTTTTTCAATGACATCATGAGTGTATGCTTTATAATTGATTGATAGGAGGGTGATGTTCCTATCGAGGAGGCGAAGAAGAGTAAACATGTCCTGAGAAAAATTGAAAAGCGTCAAGAGGATCGTAAGATTGACGCACATATTGAAGAGCAATTTGGGGGTGGCCGTCTATTGCTGCTTCTAAATATATTTTTTCTTGTTTTTCGCACAGGCACTTGGTAAATATTCTTGTTGAAAGAACTCAGCCTGGAAAAACTGAAGCCATTCCATATGAAAGTTCTCGTTTAACACATTTGCTGAGAGAACCACTTGGAGACAATGCCAAACTCACTGTTATATGTGCCATCTCCGCAGATAAGAAGTACTTGACTTCGTATCTCTTTGCATTCTATTTTATACAAGCTGTAGAATTGTAAACGGGTCTTGAGAATATATAATGTTACTTAAAGTTCTCTTGCAACTTGATGCTGGTGGTTAACGTACTATTCTCTATTCTCTAATCATTCTAGGGTATCTTGCAAGTGAGCACCATGCCCGTACCTGTAACCTGATAGTTTGTAGAAAGGAAAATGTTCATATGAAAATATGATGTTGTAGCAGCAGTTCATACTGATCAGAGAGAACCATAGAACCAAATACACCTCGGTTTCTCTCTTTTCTTTTCCCTTCAGGCTTTAAAATGGAAATCTGTGTAAGTTGTAGGTACAATGCTGAAACAGTGAGCACACTTAGATTTGGGCAGCGGGGTAAATCCATTAAAAATGAGCCAGTAATTAATGAAATAACCGATGATGATGTTAATGGTCTAAGCGATCGTATTCGTCAGCTGAAGGTACTTTATTCTTGCTGCACAGGGATGTTAATATTTGTTTTGAAGTTTTGGAACAAATTAGTTTAACGGTAAGTGTATTCTGTTGATTTCAGGAAGAACTTATAAGAGTAGAGTCAAATGTATGTAACTCGGTTGGAAGTAACTATGGGAACTTTGGAGGACGTAGCGTACGAGAAAGCTTGAACCAACTAAGAGTGAGCCTCAATCGCTCATTGATCCTACCTCCCATAGATAATGAATTCGAAGAAGTTCAAATTGATGAGGATGATGTTAGAGAACTACGTCTACAGCTTGATAAATTGCACGATTCCTTTGACAATAACTCTCAAGACGCCTTTGAGAGCTGGGGACGACGTGTCCATTTTTCCTCAGTTGAAGACTTGACAAGCGAGCATTATGCAAGCTGTCCGGACGAAAGTGAAAATGAAGAAATTAATTTGGAAGGATTTCAGACCGAACTTTCATGCCAGAACATCATTGCATCCCTCGAGCTTTGAAAGTACTTCATCTAGAGGTAGCATTTCTTTTTGTGCATGCCGTCAGTCTGCAGTTCTCCAAGATCCAGCATTTTCTGCTTCTCCAAAAATTGGGAATACTACCCAGAGGAAAAGTGTCATATTCTCATCAAGTCAGTTGTCAAGTCGGGACAATGTGTTGGAGAGTTCCAAGTTGAGTTCAGATGTATTAAGGCAGTCACAGAAAGGAAGTGACCACCTCCAATCCTCATTGAGATCCAGTAAAATATTTTCAGGTGCCACCGAGAGTCCCTGGCTGCCAGCCTCCCGAGAGGCTTGCAGATTATTGACTACAACCAGAGAAACTCCACATCAATTAAAGATTCCGTTGCATTCTCATTTGATCATTTCGCACTGAAATCATGTCAGACAACTGACAAGCCCAATGCTTCTGTTCAAACATTATAAGAGGAGGAAGTGCCTCTTATAATGTTCAGGATAGCTTAAAGACATGGGCTGTAGACACCAATACGACAGGGTTGTCAAATGGATTAGCAGAGCAAGCGTCCATGGTATGTTTAGACTCATATATGTTGAAATCAAGCTTGTTACATACCTTTTCTATGTGCTTATCATCTAATTTATGTGTTCTGCTCGAACTCCATCAGGATACGGGAAGAGAATTGGCGGATGCTGTCAAGAGAGAGAAGGAGCTTGAAAATGTGTGTGAGCAACAAAAAGCCAAAATTGAGCAGCTAAATCTCTTGGTATGATAATTGCATCTCCTTTATTAAGTAGGATATGTATTTATTCTGGAGTTCACGTGTTAATTATTTAACTTCTGCAGATTAAGCAATTAAAACGTGAGAATGAACAGAATATGACCACTGAACTTGAACATAGCAAGAGTCTTCATCTTGAGGCCTTTAGGAATGAAATATTACCCATGGATGAGGTCAAAACTGAAGAATCGCCAGAGGATCGGAACAACAGGGTTAGTCCTCCTCCAAACGGATGTCACTATCTTTTAAAGTTTTAGTCTGTCCTTGTTTATTACAATTAGTAATCATGTATGCATGTGCGTCTTCTATTCTTATTTGCTACAGGTGATTTCATCAGATTCTGAGACGAATGAATAGTAAAAAGCATGAACTGGAGATAACAAAAGAAGAACGTGAAGAGTTAGACCATGAATCCAGGACGTCCTTTGATACAAATGAGAAGGAAGCACTCTTGAAAGAAATTGGAAGTTTAAGAAGCAAGTTGCAGTCAAACAATGATGCATCTCTTAGCAGGTCTACTGGGAGATTAAGATCCTCGTCTTTGTTATTACAATCAATCCAATTGAGAAAAAGTGGTGTGTATTCTCTAGGTAATAGTGATGAAGAACTTGAGAATGAAATACAAAGATGGATGGAAATGGAGAGTGAGTGGATTTCTTTAACTGATGATTTGAGAATCGACCTCGAGTCCAACTGTAAGCGTGCAGAAAAGGTGGAGATGGAGTTGAGACTAGAGAAAAAGTGTAGTGAGGAGTTGGATGATGCACTTCAAAGATCTGTTCTTGGGCATGCTAGAATGGTCGAACACTATGCTGAACTACAGGAGAAGTACATCGACTTAGTTGGGAAGCACCGGTCACTCATGGAAGGAATAGCAGAGGTGAAGAAGGCAGCTACAAAAGCAGGATCCAAAGGCCATGGGTCACGTTTTGCCAAGTCCCTTGCCGCAGAGCTTTCACTCCTGAGAGTGGAGAGGGAGAGGGAGAGAGAATCACTGAGAAAGGAGAATAGAAGTCTTAAAATTCAACTTAGAGACACTGCAGAAGCTGTTCATGCTGCTGGTGAACTTCTTGTTAGGCTGAGAGAAGCCGAGGAGGCAGCTTCAGTTGCAGAGGTATATAAAAATTTACTGCTTTCTGTCATTTTACTTCCATGTGAATTGAATGTAGTGCGAATCTGTGTGATGGGTGATCAACGAACAGGTTTAACATCCATCTCTTTAAGGCTTTGTTTGCAACTCAGTAACAGAGAGAGAAGAAAAACAAAATATAATTGAATTTGAGCTTTATTAGCATCATTGCACTAAAATTGGCATGAAGTTTCCATTAGTTAATCTTTACTTCTTTCTTTCTTTAAGATTTCTGAGTTCCAAACATCTAGCCTAAAAGAAGGATAAATGGGCATGTTTGACGTGAAGTTTTTCTCCCTTTTTCTTTTAATCATCACTAGACACGCTTGTTTGCATGCACTTTTTATCAAGGCTGGTTTTGCTGCCAATTCATGAAGTTTCCCTTTTTCATTGATGATGAATTAGGGAGTGTTGTTTCCACAAAATTTGTGCAATGCCCAGTTTGTTAGATTCAACTATTCAAGGGATGATAGTTGTCTGGCTGGCATAAATCTGTTCTATATATTACTTTTGATGCATATAACATTCTCAATACAAATTACTTTCTGTTGCTATGTGACGATTACGTGTAACTAGATTTACAGAAATTATGTTTCTGAATTGTAATGTACCTTCTTGCTAATTTCGTCAAGTATTTATTTAAGAAAATCATTGAAAATAATTATATTTAAATATACCATACGTAAAACTTAATAGACGGAGTATTTTTGCTAAGAAAATGAACCGAGCAATAGTGCTACTTCTCGTACGAAAGAGTGTTTCAATTAAAACAAATGTTTTTTATTAAAAAAATACACTCAAAAGTTCAATAGCTTAATTGGCTAGGATATAATGTATATTTTTATTATTTCTTTCTAACAACACTAGTTTAGGATAGAGTTATTTTTATTTTTACTTTTATTTTGCCAATTGCAAAAGCAAGTGAAAATGGAAACGGTTAAATTACAATAATTTCACTCAATTAACGGGATATTTTATTTAAGTCAAGGATATTAATTGATCGACTTTCCTTCTCATATTTTATTACTCACTACATCAGTATTATTATATATCCATCTTTCCAAAATCACGTCTTTTGCTCTCTTTTATATATATATATATAATACTCTCTGGACATTTTAGTTCGATTCTGTCCATCAAAGATTTATTTTATTTAAGTCAAGGATATTAATTGATCGACTTTCCTTCCCATATTTTATTACTCACTACATCAGTATTATTATATATCCTTCTTTCCAAAATCACTTCATTTGCTCTCTCTTGCTCTCTCATATATATAATCCTCTCTGGACATTTTAATTCGATTCTCTCCATCAAAGATTTATAAATTTTAATAAAAGCTGTACGTCATCAATGGCTCCCGCTGCAAAAAACGACAAGCTCGCATTCATGGTTATATAAATAAATATATATATATATGTATATTTTTTCTCGATTTATATATGTATAGATCTATTATCTATAATATAAATAAATGATGCGCTTATTGATCATGCATGTCATATATAATATTTGTAGAGTTTTATCGTGGAAGTGGATGTTTCAACGTCAAAATGGGCAAAGATAGTAACGAATATCATAAAGAGCATGGAAGGTACGTACGTACGTATTGGTGGCCGGTGGGTTAATTAATTAATTTGCTATGTTTATATATTAATGTGTCTTTATGTTTATATATATATATATTATCATGTCATTAATTTATATATTGTTAAGAAAATTTAATGTTGCTTTGGCCAGTATATATGCATGATATATTTGTGCATGGATATATGTGTGTATGTTGCGTACAGTTTCTATTTAATTAATTTATTATTATAAAAAATGATCGCGTACGTGTTAATTAGGGGTGAGTAATTGCTGGATAAATGAAAATGGGATGGTGGAAGTGTCGGGGACAGTGGATCCGGAGTTACTATTGAAGAAGCTGGCAAAAGCAGGAAGGAGTGCACATATCCACTTTTTAAAATTTGGGAAATGCTCTTCCAATCTCTTTCTACCGCCAGGTTTCAATGCTAATTACCATTATGGTGCTGCTGCTGCTGCCGCTGTCGCTGATCACCATGGTCATGGTAATAATATGAACATGCACTTTGGATACGGCAGAGGAAATCATCATCGTGGAAGTAGTAATTACTATGGACAACCAACTCATGCCTACAACAATATTAATATTAATGGAGCCAATTATAGGCATATTCATTATACGGGACACGATGTACGTCCCCATTTTGGACCTCCTCCTCCTCCTCCTCACGGCGGATACCACCAGCACCACCACCGTGGTGTGATGGCTGAGCAATCTGTGGCGTCACCACCACCAAAATGTGATGAAGGCGGAGGCATAACTATAAATTGCTGCACTGTGATGTGAGACCAGACCATGCATGCAGGCATGCCACCTCCGGGGGCATGGTTTAATTAATTTCGATATAATAAACTTCTAGAATTACTCGACTCATGAATTGCTATGGATGATCTTTTGGTTTTGGTTTCCTTTGTTTTTCTAGATTTTCAAGTTGAACCTTTATATATATTTAATTTAGTAAAAATAAATTTCTTGAAACGACTTTGACATTGTTACTATATATATATATATATATATATATATATATATATATATATATATATATATATATATATATATATATATATATATACTAAATCATCTAACCCCTGCCTCCGGTACTTCCGAGGGTTAAATTTATCTGAAACTTTCAACGGTCCGGATGATTTAATAGGATGAGCGAAAAAATTTTTAGATTCAAAATCATTTGTGTTTTGTATAATTATATATATATATATATATATATATATATATATATATATATATATATATATATATATATATATATATACACACACACTACTGTATATGTGATGGATGATGGTATATATTTAAAATGAATTACTACTTATAATAACAACTGTTTTAAAATTTTAAATAAATTATATCACTTTTGAATTAAGTTAAAAATGTTTAATTTAATTTTAAAAAATTAAATTTGATCCTATATTTTGGAATGAAGATGATGTACAAGATCTAATATAATTTTGGGTTTGTATAGACTTAATCTATCAATTACCCAAATAATGGTGAGCAATCAGACACTCCAAATTAAATTCGTAATCAATCACCTAATCAATGGCCATTGATTTTCTAACATGTAAGTCTCATAATTGTAGGAGTAAATCATGGTTATGAAATCTTCCGAATTAATTAATTGTATTGGACAACTTCTAATAGTGATTCGTTCCAACGGCCGGGAGAGATCCACCATCGAAGACTAAAAATCAAATGATTGGTAATTAAAAGCGTCAAAACTTATCAGACCTCAAATTTAATGAAAATTTAGGCACCAACATGCATCACCCCGATCTTAATTAATTTCGTTTTTTTTGGGGATCATAATTTGCTAGCTAGTCACATCTAAAGGGAAGGACAAAATAGAGGTTGAGAAAAGGAGGGAAAAAATACAATAAATCTTTTTTTTTAAAAATTATTATTATTATTATATGGCCTCCCCTAGAACAGTTAAAAAGTCAAGCTCAAGCCTCCCCCTTTATTAATAGAAGATGAAGATACGTAAATTAATTAGTAGGATTTCTTGATGAGATCCTAGCTAGTTCTGATTTTTAGATTTCTCATTGAATTAATTAGCTAGTAAACCCTAGCTGTGTTTCCTTTTGTGGAGAATGACCATACACGCAGCTAGCTATAAATACAGATCCTCCAATCCAAATCCTAAGCATACTTCAAAAAAAGAAAAAGAAAAAAGAAAACTCAAACCCCATTATGGATCGAACTATAGCTAGCTGTCTGTTATCTATGAAGGCCTTTGGATTTCGTCGACGTCGAGTCATAGAAAAGGAAAACCATCCCTTCACGGTTTGTAAAGTTATATGTGTATATACACACACATATATATATATATATGCATGCATGTATTTATCTTTGTTTCTCATAATATATATATATATATATATATATATATATACACACACACACACACTCATAGCTAGCGTTTCTGCATGTTTTCTTAATTAATTTCTAATGGATCATTACATATTTGGTGCATGCATGCATGCAGGCTTTTGTTCTAAGAGTGGATACCACCGCTGGAGGATGGCAAAAGACGGTGGGAAAAGTGTTAAACAATACAAAAGGTATTAATTTTTATATTTATTTTCAAATTAATGCATTATTTGTAATTTTTTTACAAAAAAATAATAAAATAAATCATTAATTGCATGCGCATAATTAAGCTCTAAGATGATTATTATATATATTTGTTTGTTTTTTGTTTGTGTGGTTATAGAAGTATTGAATTTCAGAATGAATGAAGATGGAACAGTGGAAGTATCTGGTGCAGTTGATCCAGTCAAACTTCTAAAGGTGTTAGGGAAAAGCGGGAAAAAAGCAGAACTTGTTGAATGGAAATTTGGAGAATGTTCAACCAACTTATACATGATGCCACAAGGTTACAACCAATACTATAGATATGGAGGAAATAATAATAATAATTATAATTACTATGGGGGGTATGTTGAAAATGGAGGAGGAGGAAGACATGATTATGATTATTATGGAAGAAATAATAATTATAATTACTATACTGATACTACTGATGGTATTGGTAATATTGGTGGTATATATCCTGACCAGTACGGAAGATCCGGTCATCAACATCATCCAAGGAGGCCCTTCCAACCTTTCGCAGCAGCTTATGGTTATCGGACCGGACATGGGCCTGGTTATCACACCGGACATGTTCACTTCCATGGGCCTGATTATCGGACCGGACACGGTTATCATTGACCACCACATGCATGGTGTTCCCGGCGCACGCATGACGATCGAGCCCTAACGGTGTTGCATTGCTGTTGCAGGGGTGATGTGATGTGATGAATATTATTATTCCTTAATTAGTCAATCAATATTTCTCTCTCTATATATATATATATAGATAGATAGTCCTTAATTAGTACTCATGATTAATTGGAATATGTGGCAGGGAATTCCTTTTAATTATATATATATTTATTATTAATCACGTACCTATGGTTGAATTATTAGCTTCTAGGATTTAAGTAGTTTTGAAATTGGGGGTTTACCAAGATTTCTATTGATAAGAACTTATCCCTTAATTTGGAGTTTGAGACTAGTTGTTAACTGAATGGTACTTGTTAATTATTTACCTCTGATATATGTGTTGGCAACTTGGATTCTTTAGTTGGTCTACATTTTCCACCAAACAATTTGGTGATTGTGAAAATACTCTCTTTATAGATCTAAACAATTCAGAGTGATTAAAACCGGGCAATTCTGTCCCTCTTCAAACAATCAGAAGTTAGCTCCAATCGGCTGAGTTCACGAGCTTGATATCAGATCTATTAAAACCAAAAAAGAGTCTTACTCCTAATTAAATTAGGAGATGAAAAGATTGCAATTACGTACAAATTTAAAGAGAATATGAGATGAAGATAGATTGTGCGTCCACCGCGTAAATCTTGTGGTGTAGAAGCTTGGGTTGTTGATGATGGTGTTTATGGAGAATGGTTATGGATGATGGTGGTGGCCGATGGAGGTCTCGATGGGGTAATGTGAGGAAGATGAAGTTTTTATTTATTTTTTTCTGCTTGTCACATAGATAATCTGTTAAATGTTAATAGCTTTAAAATTATTATAATTTAATGAGTTGACTAGAAGAAAAAAAATCAGGTCTCAACGAGACTAGCGGGTTAACCACCAGCTAGCATGTGTAAAGGGATGAAAGACAAGACATGTTTTATCATAACAGTCTTTCCTGTCAAGTTTAACAATTTACCTTGCAAACCTTCTACCTTTTACCTTGAAACAACTTGCTAACCCCATAACAGAGCAACTGCAAAGATTGGGAAAAAAAAAATTAAAACAAATCTTTATCTTCGTTTCCGGTGCAAAGATTGAAAAAAGATGTTGCCCCATAGATCCAAGCTTGCCAATCCCAAAACAGAGTAGCTGCATGACGATAGCTTTGATCATTTTTGAGTTTGTTTGGTGTTGAATATAGCCCTAATATGCTGAGTAATGGGTAACTAACAAAGCCTCGGCGGTCAGCATCCACACCAAATGATCAGTTCTGGATTGCGGGCTTTGTGGAGCTAGTGTTGGATTATGGACTTTCACTACAGCTCCACGACCTGTAGAGTTTATTAGATTAGTTGAAGTTAAAGGTGTAAACAATGTTGCTCATCATAAAAGAGTTGTTCATGCTGACGCTGAGAATTCTGGGATCCATGATTCTGAAGCTAGTCTAAATGCATTGGATATTTCTAAGGCAGGTTCCTCATCACTGAATGAAGAACCACTTAGTTTAAACTTGACAATTGCAGGCGGTCCTTTCCCAGCAAAGCAGAACTTCAATCCAACAATTTCTTTGCCTGTTATTGGTCAAAACTTGAGAGCTCGATTTTCATCTGATTTCAAATTAGGACCTGTTGATGGGCCGTGTAATCCTACGTGCACTGACCCCTTGCCATGTTTGGGTTCTGAGATTACTGAACCCTGCGAGACAGTTGGAGATGACAGCATGTTCGTGGAAGGAGCAGATGTTAGTAAACAGAGAATTCCTGAAAGCAGTAGACAAGAATCCATTATTGAAAATCCATTTAAGAGCACTCCAAGGAGGGGAAGAAGCCGCAGTGAGCTTTCCAAGTTGCCAGAGAATTCGCCACTTGTTGGAATTAGTCCAGGTGTAGGAGATCTTTGTAGTTCTCAAGTTGAAAGTTCTACTATTTCAACTAAAGGTGGACATGTGCCATTTGCAAATAGTGAAACTAGCATGAACGCCACTTTAAGGATGGTTGCAGTTAACAACTGCTGTATGCAAAAGACTCCAGGTAGTGAGATCATATGCAGCAAGCAAGGTGATAGCCAGTATGCTCATGGAATGGTGGTCAGAATTCAACCTCTAAACAATAATATAGACAAAGGTATCTGTTGTCCTAAGCGAGCTCCATCTGAAACTCGGAATCAGTTGTTTTCACTCTTTGCATGTTAGGATTTAGGCAAGAGAATAAATCGTTAAGAAAATTTGGTTTGGTTATAATAAATTGTTTATTAATGTTTATGATAACACAAGTTGATTTGGCTACTTAGCAGCTATAAACTTTACTAATGCTGTACAAGGAAAAATAAGCTAAACCAAAACAACCAGACCAGGACAACATTCAATTGAGACAGAGGCGTGTAATTTACGTATTAAAAAGAGGGGCATGTAAGTTATCTTTTCAATCTTGATATCTCTTCTTATGGCTTTCAAACAAGAGAAAATTCTCAATAATTTGTGATTTTGTTAAAAAGTATCTGGAGGAGAATGACTACCAGCTGATATATTGAACACGAGGTTCGGGAATCTTTCTTCTAAAATGGATTGATTTGTACATGGATACGGCAACTAATCTTACATACTCTAATTTCTCTTGATCCTTTATGCTGGTGCCTAGAGACTCTGATACCGTAATCTTATGCGAATTTTGCTTCAGTCACTTGTCTTGCTCAGTACTTATGTTGAATACTTGATCTATGATTTCAATCAATTTAGAAATTATTGACAAGCTTACTCTCTTTATTATTCCAGGTGTGGATATAAAGCAACCACGGGTTCTTAAAAGAATGGAGTTTGATCCAATCAGGCAGCACAGGCATTTTTGTCCCTGGATCACATCAAGTGGCAGTTCTCCACCTGGGTGGGAACAAACATTATCTGCTTTACAACGTCAGAAGGAGTTTTCTTCTCCTTCATCAACAAATTCTCCATCATCTTACTTGATTGAGGTAATTGAGCATAATATGTTTTCTATCCATCTTCCACTACTTGCGTGTTCATTTTGATTGATATAATTCAGTTCCCGAGTATGTGGTTTTAAAATGGTGACTTATTGTTATATTTCATTGCTATGCAGGCAGATGATCCTGTTGCTTCCGTAAAGAAGCTTTTCATGTCCCCGCCATCAAAAAGAGCAAAACTTGCTGATATTTCGAGCTAAATAAAGGAAATACAATGTACACATGGATTAGCAGAAAGCCAAAACGGGCTAACCTATCATAATTTCCCATGTGAAGCACACAAAACCTTGCAACTCTTTCCTCCCGTGTTGCTTAATTTCTTCTATTAAAATTTTTCAAGTGTTGTTTGTATAACTGTTTTTGGCTTTCTATAGGAGCAGATCATCTTTATTCTTTACAACTGAGTACTGAAGATGAGTCATAAGTTTCACAATTTTTAGGCTTTGCAATATGCAACATTGTGAGGAGATATTGATTAAAAATCATTCCATACATTACTCTTTCTTCCATTACTGAGTTCCGGCTGACAAAAATGAATGAAAATTTTAGGATTTGAACATTAGCGTCACTCCAGCAACCCGCAATTTGTGACGATCACCTTCGAGTAAGGACGGTTAAAGCCCCTTTCTGCAACAACAGCTCTTTTGTCACCAACTAATTTGGCCACCCTGTTTGCCAAACAAGGACAGAAGTATTCATATTAGAAGTGCCAGCAACTTGATTATATTACTGTGAGTGCAGAAGTGTAGGAAAGTGTTTTTCATTTCCATTTTCCTCGTCTTTTTAAAGTGCTATTGTAGTCTAGGAGTAAGAAATTCTTCCCATACATTTGAAAATCATGATTGTGATACTGTAAATACTGTCCAGCTGAACAAGTAATTTTAGCTGTAGTCCATTTTATATATGATGATTCAACTTTTCTCATGCTTTGTAAGTTTAAGATTAATGTAACTAGTTTGATTTGTAAGGAAAATTTGATTACCCAGTACCTGAAATAAGGAGAACTAGTATTCTCTTGCACAGTCTTGACCTGCCCAATCTTTTCTACAACCTCCATTCCTTCCAAGACTCTTCCCACCACCAGAGACGACGCATCCAACTCCGGCGAATCCTTGGTGGAAATCACAAACTCCGTCCCATTCGGATCCTTCCCAACCTCTTCCTCATCAACCTCCAGCTTCCCTTTTCGCGCAACCAACTTCACTTTGGGAGGCGGTTTCAACGGATCCCTCACAATAATTCCAACACTTCCAGCCACATTCTTCGCCCCAGGACAACTCTCGTTTGCCTTCTCCAGTTCAGCAATAAGCTTGTCAGTTGCCAAACTACTGCCTGTTTTTTTCGCAAGTTCAGCATCCACACCAAATGATCTTACTCCACCATGTTGTATATAATTCGGCATGATTTTAGCAAACTCTTTCCTCCTGTAACTAATGCCAGCAGCCCCACTGATAATGTCACTAAATCTAGCAGTGGCTATTGGAGCATTGTTGCCATATAGTCCTATAATGATTCTTCCAATTGGCTCCCCATTAATCGATACATCAAAAAATGCCCGCTTGGTTGTAATTTTGTCTGTGCAGCCGTCAGTATAACTACTAGTAGTAGTAGTAGTATTGTTTGAATTATCAGCTTCTTGTACATCATTTGTGTCAATTATTGGAGGATTTTCTTCTGCTCTGGCCTTGGACATATGAAACTGTTGATGTGCCTGAGAGCCTAAGAGAATGAGTAGGGATGACTTGGTGCAAATTGCGAGCTCTCGGCGCGATAATTTGGAGGATTGTTTGAGTATGCAGGGAGGGGATGGAGAAGTGGTGGTGGGAATTGTTTGAATTTGTTGATTGGGAGGTAGTGATGGTGCTGGGGGATTCAGTAGGCATTTTGCAGTGGACTGCATAACTAGTTTTGGGTTTTGCCACATTTTTTTTTGGTAAAGAATCGTTTTGCAGTTTCTCCCCTTGTCCAGAGAGAGAGAGAGAGGAAGGGAGGTAGTACTTTGTGGATGAGGAGGATAGAAATGCAATCCAAATGTATTGTGCTTAGGGATAAATGTCTATATGGACACCACAGCAGCCATATCCAAAGTGTAGGAAACTTTTTTATCAACTTTATTTCAATGTACCAAATCGTCATTCTACTGCTTTTTAATGATAAGCAAGCATTTCTTTTTCGCAAGTGAAAACAATGAAATAAAATCTATTTCCATACATGTATATAATATGATTTTTAATATCTTAAATTTTTAATTACATCAATCTGTGAAGCGTTATTTTCATATGTACATATTTTTGTTTTTGGTTTTTTAATATTCTCACAAACTCTCTCCTACTATTATTATTGTGGCAAAATTTTATATACAAAAGTATCAAACTTACTTTACTATTAAATTTTGTGATTAATAGTTTTTGCTATTTACTTGACAATTAAAATAATTGTATAAATAAATTCACAACAATTTAAAATTTAATACGTCATCTTAAATTACTTTATATATATATATATATATGTGTGCGCGTTGGGGGGGGGGGGGGGAATAAGTATTTTTAGACATCACACGTGTGAAAAAGTAGAAATATAATAAACCGGAACAGATTAGTAATCTCCGAAACACATTTGATATATAATCTTGAGATGCTCCCCTATATAATTCTCCATCAAGTATGAATCACCAACACCACCACTACCGCTAGCACTATAATTTTAGTTCTTGCACCTTTTCTCTCCATTTTATTCTTAATCTTGACCTAGCTCTCAAACACTTCCTTAACTAATTATATAATGTACATAAAACAACTCCCCAACACAATAATCTATATTTATAGTACGTACGTTAGTTTAAATTGTGCACCGCACGTCAAGATTAAATATTGTAATTAATGTTCGCCCAGGGGCGGAGTCATTCTTGGGCTGGGGTGGGCTCCAGTCCTCCCAGATTTTTTTAATTGCAGTACTTATATATCTAAAGGCCCAACTTAATATTGAATACATATTGCTTTAGCCCTCTCAGATTATTTTTAATTAGCCCAACTCAATATTGAATGCATATTGCTTAGCCTTTAGGCCCTTTACAGGATGCCTTAAAATCTAAATGAATGAAGAAAAATATAGCAAGTGAAGATAATTTCTGGATGGCTGCTGCCTGCTCAAGTCGGCAAGGCTGCTCAAGGTATTTATTTGAGGTTTTGGGTTTTATGATAATTTATGATGTTATTTGGATGAGTTATTTTTGGGTTTTTTTTATTCTTAATCAATAATACCCATTTTCAATTTCATTTCATGAGGTTCATTTTTGTATTCTCTTAAGATCATATTAATTTATTTGGGGTTTTGGGTTTTTGATTATATTTGATTTGTGAACTAAATTACAGGTATAAAATGGTTTTGCCTTCACTATATATGCTTTAGAATCTGAAAACAAGGATGCTAACATTTTTAATTGCATTCAGGTATATGCTCTTTTTTTATATTTAATTTATTTAATTTTTTATAGTAATAGTTGATAAAAAGGTTTATCTAAATTGATTTTTTTTTCTGTTTTGTTGATTAACAGTTGTGGCTTTTTCTTTGCTCTGTAACTTTGGCGGCTAAGTTGAGAGGGACTCCATGAAATTTCTATCTAAGGTCAATATGTAGTGCCACTTGTTTTAATAATAAATATTTTGAAAGTAATTTCTAAATTTTTAGGTTTGGGAGATTTTCAATTTGAATAAGTCACAATGGAGAGCCAAGGAAACAGGAAACTAAAAACTTTGTTTTCTTTTTTTAAACCAAGAGAAAGTGCATCAACTACAAAGCATAGAAGGATACAACTTAAATAGTGTGCTTTGGTTTCCTTTTTCCTTACATGTTATGTACCTTTGAACCTTACTACTATGTATGATTTTGAATTTATGGTTGATCTTGGCGGAACAATTTCTTGTATATATGGTTGGTATTTGGTAGCCCACCCAAGAAAAAATTCCTGGCTCCGCCCTTGATGTTCGCTGTTTCCGCAAGTTAAATTATTATTTTTACATGTTTTTATGTAACATAAATAGTAAGTAAGTGACACACTATGTCTTAAAGAACTTGTGAAAATAAAGAATTTATTTGTGAAAATATCAATTTCTATAATTTATTTTTACAATCTCCAACTACACTAATTGGATATGCCCTATTTAATACCATGAGTTCCTTTTTTGTTAATTAAATATATTAAATGAATTTTATCATGGTAAATAATATCACATAATCTCTTAAATGATCAAAACTACTTGATTTTCTCTAAAAATACAAAGTTGTCTAATTCTTATTTAACTGTGTACAAACACTAGTAATTTAAAGGCACTCCGTATAGAATTGGTAAATATATATTTCTATGACTGTCTTTAAATTCTAATTTATGATATATGAGTATAAGATAAGAATTTGATAGTTTTACAAGACTTCTTATATATAAATAATAGCTTGGATTCATATTCATGTAAGTAAGAAATTGTAAAAATATCAAATTTTCACTTGCTTGTAAAATTAACAATTGCCTAAGATAAAAACAAAATCTAGTTGCTACTTTGTAAATCGTGGCATAGATTAATATCATTAATTGACAACGACGTATTTTCTATGATCTAATTGCAAACTTTAATTTAAAGAAATAGCTACACCCTCATTTCCAAAAATGATAACTTGTCGTCTACCTTTTGTGTCTGAGAAATAGATTTTTAACAAATTATCTAGCTTTTATGTGAGTAGAGAGTACTAGTGACTTATTTGCACAAAAATAAATTGTTGTTGAAATTCTATTTAAATCTATCATTTCGTGCGTTTCTAAAAAAAGTGACATTCTAAAATCTATCAGTAAGATAAGCGACTACGACCCTGATCTCACATGCATTATGCAGTACTAATATTTATATACTTGATAGGCACATAATTCATACATTTTATTATCCCTAATTTTGTCCTTTTAATTATATTAGTTTATTAAATTAATATGTTTTATTGGATTTAATATTTTGTTGCAATAGAATCAAAATCTTGGTGATCAAGCAATATTTAATGCTCTTATTCATGTAAAAAAATATCCAAGAAGAATTATACAAGGAAAAGGAAGGAGGTGGAACAATCTTGGTGTGCAAGTCAAATCCAGCGAGAGAAAGGAAAGACAATCTAGAAGATATCTTTGAGAAGTTGATTGCCACTAAGAAGCTGAAACCTACATGAAAAAGGACTCTTGAGAGATTACCATATAGAGGTTGAAATCAAGAAGGAAAGAACGGGAATAAAAGAGGCCAAGTTCAATGAATGTAAATTAGGGCACAAATTTATTTTTCCTATAAATAAGTCTCTTGTTTTAGAGAGAAGGTGGTGCTAGTTTAGGTTAGGAGTAGAAGTAAATTAAATTATTTCTTCATTGTACGCTTGTTGGAGGATCGCTAATTAAAGGGAGTTTTCTTATTTTATTTTTAATTTTTTACTTTTTCTTTATTTTAGTTAGTTTATTTATTTTCATGTCTAGTTAGTTTCTTTAATCTAGGATGAAGATGAAATTAAATAATTATTCATGATAATATTTTTTATCTCATCTATTATTTATGCTTTTATGTTTAATTGATTTCGCCTTCATGTTTCATCATTGAAATATCTTCGTTTTATAGTTCTTATGTGATTTTAAATTAATTAAGAGGTTTTGATAGATTATTGTTAAGATATGAGTTTTTCATAATCCATGCTTGCTCAAAGAAGTTTTGATGGGTTATAGTTAATCCTTAAATTTTCATAGTCTATGCTTGCCCACGTTAATTATAAAATTACTAAATTAAAGGGAAGGGAGATCAAAATCATAATTAAGTTATAAAAATAGAAGAGATTGAATTACTTGTTATGTTTATTATTTAATGGATTCGGATTCCTAGATTGCTTTCTTATTATTAGTTAGTTTAATTATAGTTAATTGATTCTCAATCTTTATTTCTAATTTGCCTAATATAGATATTAAGGATACATTAAAATTAATCTAGTCTCTGTGGGTTCGACCTGTACTTGCCAGTTCTTCAATTTGACACTGTGCACTTGCAGTTACATAATTTTATCACATCAAGTTTTTTGGCGCCGTTGCCGGGGACTAGAATTAATTTTTTTTATTCCTTAATTTTTATTTATTCGAATTAGTTTTTCAACTCTAATTTTTTTTATTTTTCTTTCCAGGATTATCGAAACGGATCGAAGGAGCGAAAAGATAGAGATTTTATTGTTGCGCTATTCCTGGTATTTTGTATCTTAACTCAAAAAAAAATAGTAGCTTAGTTTTAATTTTTTTTTTTAATTTTTTTTAGTTTTTTTTTTGTTAGTTAGAAAACTAATTGCCGCATTCATGCATTCACTCACGTAGAGCACATCCTGTTTAGGTTTTTACTTTTATTTTTATTTTCGTCAATTATAAACTGTGGTGATTGCTGAAGGATCGAGGTACGTCAAATTTCTCCTTCTTTCGTAATTAACATAGTTTTAACATAGTTTTAGGACACTTTATTTGTTTACAGTTTTTTTTTATTTGTGCATTCTCATTTTTAATTTAATTTAAGGGCGTCTCCCATAACAAGATAAGGTGGGGATTTTATCACCCTTCCTTAGCCCACAAACAACCCAACTTACATTTTGCCTAACATTGACCTAATAAAATCAAGTAGACGTTAGCCCCTAGGACTCTCAAGCTCAATTAGGACAAGAAACTCCAAGAGGAAGCTGAATTTTTAATTAATCAAACTACTGGTGTCTAGGCAAGTGGTTCAAAAGGCAAACGCCTAAAGAACGTGTGGTTATTTAATTAGTCACTGTACCCACGGAGAGACTCCCACCATTCTTACACTTACCTGGCTAGTGGTGTGATTAATTTTAAATTTTGTGGACCTTAAGGTGTAACTTGGAACAGTTAGGAGCTGTCTAGATTTTATTTAGGTTAACCATAAAATTAGGATTTTTATTTTTATTTTTATTGTGTGACTTTCGTGGTAAGTTATCTATTTGTTTTGTGATTTGTGGAAAGATGGACTCCTATTATAGTTGGAATAATAATTTTTCTTGGAATCAAGAACCTTCTGAAAATTTTA
Organism: Aralia elata; assembly: GCA_034770075.1. Taxonomy (NCBI): domain Eukaryota; kingdom Viridiplantae; phylum Streptophyta; class Magnoliopsida; order Apiales; family Araliaceae; genus Aralia; species Aralia elata. The sequence continues at coordinate 1,023,541 of CM068386.1, read as the reverse complement.
ATGCACACCAAGTAAATCAATTTTTTCCAACTTATGAAAATCCTTATCTAAGTTCATATCCATATCCATATCTATATTCGGATCCAGAACCTCAATATCCACATGAATTTTCAAATGAAGAAGAGGAAAGATTCAATACCTTAGAGAGATTCATACAAAACACGAATCAAGCTATATCTCGTCTAGAAATTCAAATGAGTCGGTTAGCCACCATAATAAATGAACAAGAGGTGGATGAATTTTCTAGTGACTCTGAGGTTAATTTTGAAAATAATGATGATTGTGGAAATGATGAGGAAAATGAAAATTTTGGAATTACTTCTATACACTTTGAATCAAGCCAATTTGAGGAGTCTAAAAATTATGAGTCTATGCCTAAAATCGATCATGTCACATTTAATGAATCGGTTGAAAAAGTCTATAAGCCTAAAGTTCCATATTCTGAAAGACTTACTCCTAGAAAACAACCGAGTGATTTTGTAGATCAACCCATAAAAGTAAACATGATCCAAGAGTTGTCTATGACTCAAGAAATGAATGAAAATAGACTCGTGATTAAAGATGATCCAATTGATTTTTTCTTAAATCATCTTGACCAAAATTGGAATGAATCGGAATATTTAGATAAGATCAATGAAATGTTGAGATCCACTTCACATCAGTCACCCAAATTGGAACATACATTTGAACCAATTTGTCCATATTTTAAGCATATTAGTGAATATTTTTCCGAGGTAAACTTTAAGCACATTCCTGATGAAAATTCTGACTATTTTCAATTTCTTAGACCTCCGGAAAATCATGAGGAGACCACACTCACATACTCATTTGTATCACTCTTTTATCATTACATGTGTTTTATGATTTATGAAATTCGTAGGTATGTACATCTGTTTTTCTTCTCACCACATTTTCTTGCAGAACAACTGCCCCGCATACAAGGTACAATTCTTTCACATCTTTGTTCTCTATTTTTTATTTGCATACATTGAGAACAATGCATGATTTAGGTATGGGGGGAGTTTGTTTGTATTATAGTATTAGATTGTTTTTATTTATTTTTTAGGAATTTAGGAAAAATTAAAAAATTTATAGTATTAGATATTTTTATTTTAGTTTTTTATTTATTTATTTATATATTATTTTTTAGGAAAAATTTTAAGAATTTTTTTTGTTTTAAAAAAAAATTTAAAAATTTTGTTTGACTTTTTATGAGTTAGATTAATTCTAATAAGTATCTGTGGAGCAGAACTCATGAGTAATATTAAAAGATTTAGAACTCTTGAACCTTTGATAAGATACAAAATCTTAGTTCGAAACACCATCTTGAGTAAAATAAAGTTCCTAAGCATTTTTGCACTTCACGTTCGCACTAACTCTTAGTTGTGGGGTATAAACTATGATTTGAGCAATTTCAAGAAAACAAAAAAAAAGTTGAAGAAAAAAGAAAAAGAAAAGTTGGAAAAAAGTTGAAAAGAAATAAATAATTGTTTCAATGTCCATTGAACGAAATAACTGGATATCCAAGCCTCAGGAAGCATCGATATTCACGCTGAAAAGTGTGATGGATATAAACAGCTTGACTAGTCTAGTTTTGTGGCCTTTGTTACTCGAGTTAGTAAGCCCTTAGGGGTGTCTCTACACCTAGTGCCCTAAAGCCAACTGGTTTGGGAGTCATTGGTCCAACGGTCGCTACATGGGTAACTCTGAAAAGCCTAAGAAAACGAGACATTGCACAAGTCAAGAAAAAAAAGGAGAAAAATGAGAAATGAAAAAAAGAAAAAGAAAAATGAATTTGCTTGATTTTCATGGTAAAAAGTCCCTATTAAGAGTTACATCACATACACAATGCATGCATCATATGGAATTAATTTTATGAAGGATGATGTCTAGAATGAAGATTGAGTATTTTTGATAAGGTGAAAGTGTGATTTTGAATTTGATCTTGCTTATGTATATTGTCCATGTATACTTAGAAGTTTTCATTCGATTTCATAATTAGTTAAACTCAAAAAGATTTGATTTTGAATTTTGTGGGTATATTCACTGCAAACCCTCACGAGACACAACTCGTCCACTTGGGGTAACCTTGGGATTTAAAGGCTTGTTTGTTGCACATGCTAAGTGCAATCGTGTTTCCTACGAAAATGGGGTAGTATAGTTTTTATTTTATTTATTTTTTATTTTACTCGAGGACGAGCAAAAGCTAGGTATGGGGGTATTGATAGGCACATAATTCATACATTTTATTATCCCTAATTTTGTCCTTTTAATTATATTAGTTTATTAAATTAATATGTTTTATTTTATTTTGTAGGATTAAATATTTTGTTGCAATAGAATCAAAATCTTGGTGATCAAGCAATATTTAATGCTCTTATTCATGTAAAAAAATATCCAAGAAGAATTATACAAGGAAAAGGAAGGAGGTGGAACAATCTTGGTGTGCAAGTCAAATCCAGCGAGAGAAAGGAAAGACAATCTAGAAGATATCTTTGAGAAGTTGATTGCCACTAAGAAGCTGAAACCTACATGAAAAAGGACTCTTGAGAGATTACCATATAGAGGTTGAAATCAAGAAGGAAAGAACGGGAATAAAAGAGGCCAAGTTCAATGAATGTAAATTAGGGCACAAATTTATTTTCCCTATAAATAGGTCTCTTGTTTTAGAGAGAAGGTGGTGCTAGTTTAGGTTAGGAGTAGAAGTAAATTAAATTATTTCTTCATTGTACGCTTGTTGGAGGATCGCTAATTAAAGGGAGTTTTCTTATTTTATTTTTAATTTTCTACTTTTTCTTTATTTTAGTTAATTTATTTATTTTCATGTCTAGTTAGTTTCTTTAATCTAGGATGAAGATGAAATTAAATAATTATTCATGATAATATTTTTTATCTCATCTATTATTTATGCTTTTATGTTTAATTGATTTCGCCTTCATGTTTCATCATTGAAATACCTTCGTTTTATAGTTCTTATGTGATTTTAAATTAATTAAGAGGTTTTGATAGATTATTGTTAAGATATGAGTTTTTCATAATCCATGCTTGCTCAAAGAAGTTTTGATGGGTTATAGTTAATCCTTAAATTTTCATAGTCTATGCTTGCCCACGTTAATTATAAAATTACTAAATTAAAGGGAAGGGAGATCAAAATCATAATTAAGTTATAAAAATAGAAGAGATTGAATTACTTGTTATGTTTATTATTTAATGGATTCGGATTCCTAGATTGCTTTCTTATTATTAGTTAGTTTAATTATAGTTAATTGATTCTCAATCTTTATTTCTAATTTGCCTAAAATAGATATTAAGGATACATTAAAATTAATCTAGTCTCTGTGGGTTCGACATGTACTTGCCAGTTCTTCAATTTGACACTGTGCACTTGCAGTTACATAATTTTATCACATCAATACTCTTTGTTCCACAAAAACAGGTAGTCTCATTTATAAAATTTAATGATATATGTATATATATATATATATAATTTTAAATTTAATGAGCGTTTAATTTAGTAATGATTACATAATGATGATGAAATAATATTGATAAATTTAAAGATATCGTACAATTTTATACCATCATCAAAGTAAATTAGACTCTTTTTTAAACAAAAAACTAACAAATGATTCTCTTTTATAAAATAGAGGAGTAACTCCCAATGTATCCGATATAAGTTCTGATCAAATATGAGTCTGATAATAGTTTTGAGTTTAAATATGTTGATAAAAAATATTTCGATATATATATATATATATAAGAATTAAGGAGGGTTTCAAATACTATCATTCTATTTTATTTATTAGAGTTTTATGTTAATCGCAATTCAATTTTATTATGAGATATTATATCGGCATGTATATCATTTTACTTTTCTGTCCGTAGTATTATCATTATTATTGTTGTTGTTATTACTATATATAACTTGTTTTCTTTTTTACACTTAAATTTATAAATAATTAAGAATGACCTATTTGCAATACATTTGAATTAATGGAAACAAGAGAGCGGTTAGGAGAATAGTTTTGAATTCAACAGGTTTTCTCTGAATCGAGTCTAAAGCGCCACTTGAAGTGGTAACTTTTCAAGATCTCCTAATAATAAGCAATCAACTCGGGGGTGATCAAAACAATAAAATATTTATACAAAACAAAACAACCTAGTGAAAGTTGATAGCTCATGCATGAAAACTAACTAGAAAATATAAGATCAAAATAGTGATCAATACTGAATATATATATATATATATTAGAAAATAATATTCTTTTCATTTCAAAATATAATATCAATATAGTGATCAATACTAAATATTTTCAAATTTATAATCGATGTGATTTATTTTACTTTTGAAAAAAAAATTATAATTAGTAGTACTTTTTATGTAATTTATAAATTTCATAATTTTATTGTCTAAAATTAAAATAATTAATTCATATATATTTTAAATATAAAAATATTTTAAAAAAAATCAAATTTAAGGAGTAGAGGGAGTATAAGGAGTATAATATTTACAGCTAATATACAATGGTGATTCAAATCTACCCACTTGTTATTCACCAACCTCTCTTTATATTTGATTCACAAATTCTCTATTCTACAAACAAATAAAAAAATCCAAAGCTATGGCATTGGCTACTACCCTAGCCCTAATTCTCTACTCTACCATTACTGCAATTTTTCTATATTTCATACTTAACCTGCGCACCCTCCTCCTTAACCGTCACCCGAGGCCACTCCCACCGGGTCCAAAACCATGGCCTATAATAGGAAACCTCCCACACCTTGGCACCATGCCACACCACTCCATTGCGGCCATGGCTCGGACTTATGGACCCCTCATGCACCTCCGAATGGGGTTCGTCCACGTGGTGGTGGCCGCCTCGGCCGAGGTGGCCGCGCAGTTCTTGAAAACTCATGATGCCAACTTTTCTAGCCGGCCACCAAATTCCGGTGCTAAATATATGGCTTACAACTATCAAGACCTGGTGTTTGCACCCTACGGCTCACGGTGGCGCATGTTAAGGAAAATTTGTGCCGTTCATCTTTTCTCGGCTAAGGCTCTTGATGATTTTCGTCACATCCGAGAGGTTTGATTTCTTTTCATGTTCACTTCAAATTAAACTTCCAGTTATCTTATAAATTGCATTCCATGTATGTATATCTAACCTTTTCTCCTAGCTCCTGTTATATATATACAAAAAATGTCCCATTTGTAAAATAAAAAAAAATAGTATTTATACTATATATATATATATATATATATATAGTAGTATAAAATGACTCAAATATAATATATTTGAGTTTTGCACTAAAATTCGTTATTATTTCACTGTTACTAAATTACAGATTAGAATATCTTTCATTACACATTTTATTCAATTTACTGCAATATATAATTAACAAAACAAATATTGATGCACAACACAAATATTATTTTTAGCGTCAATATTAGTGACACAATTATTTGCGACGAATTTTATTGTGTCACTAAATGTAATATTTTTGTTAGACAAGCCAAGGAACCCGTTACTTCACCAAAATAGACTTGAAAAAATTAAGTGAAAGATATAATGTGATGTAATGTAATTATATATATATATATGTATATATTCACTTAATTATATGGATGGATTAATTAATTATTAATTATTCGAGTTTTTTATATATTATTTAGGAGGAGGCTGCAATACTCGCACGAGCTCTAGTGGATTCGGGGCAGAAGCGAGTGAAATTGGGACACTTGCTGAATGTGTGTACCACCAATGCTTTAGGGCGGGTGATGGTAGGCAGGAGGGTGTTCCGCGACGGCAGCACTGCTGTTGATCCTAAAGCCGAGGAGTTTAAAGAAATGGTGGTGGAGTTGATGGTACTAGCCGGTGAGTTCAGCATCGGTGACTTTATCCCCGCCCTCGAATGGCTAGACTTGCAAGGTGTGAGGTTAAAGATGAAGAAGCTACATGCTCGATTCGACTCGTTTTTGAGTTTGATCTTGGAGGAGCATAAGCGCAAAGCTAAAGCTAATGGCCACGCGTACGGTCAACAAAATCATCATATGGAGGACTTGTTGAGTATGTTGCTTTCCCTTTCCCTTAAGGATGATGATGATGATAATGATGATGATGATGATGATAGTGAAGGAGGAGGAAGAGGAGGACAGCAGCTCACTGATACTGAAATCAAAGCCTTGCTTTTGGTAATCTTATCTTAAAATTAATATAACCTACCTACGCACGTCAATTAATATTAACAATTATATATAGACTAACTAAAATGCAAAACAGCTGGTAAACTGATTTGGTATTAATTCTTTTCTATTGCAGAACTTGTTTACTGCTGGGACAGACACTACATCTAGCACAGTGGAATGGGCCATCGCCGAACTTCTTCGTAACCCAAAAATCTTAGCTCAAGCCCAAAAAGAGTTGGACTCGGTTGTTGGTCAGGAACGACTTGTAACAGATACCGACCTCACCCACCTACCCTACCTCCAAGCCATCATCAAAGAAACTTTTCGACTTCACCCTTCTACACCACTCTCACTTCCGCGAATGGCTGCCCGGAGCTGTGAAATCAATGGATACTACATTCCAAAGGACTCAACACTTCTCGTTAACGTATGGGCCATAGCCCGTGATCCAAATGTCTGGGCTGACCCTCTACAATTCCGGCCCCAACGATTCTTGCCGGGTGGTGAAAGGCCCACTGCTGATGTTAAAGGAAATGATTTTGAAGTGATACCATTTGGGGCAGGCCGAAGAATTTGTGCTGGGATGAGCCTTGGGCTACGCATGGTCCAATTACTTACTGCCACGCTGCTCCATGCGTTTAACTGGGAATTGCCGGAAGGTGAATTTGCAGAAAAGCTGAATATGGATGAAGCCTATGGGCTGACCTTGCAGCGAGCTTCACCTTTAGTACTCCACCCACAACCAAGGCTAGCCCATCAAGTGTATCTGGATTCTGGATTTTTAAAATAAAAAGGGTAAATTTGCTTTGCATTGCTTAGAAAAGTTTTAAACTAAAAAAGGGTAAATTTTAAAATAAAAAGTTAAAAAATGAATGAGTACTAGTTTTGTGACTAAGGAATGAAAACTAAAATATTGTACAAAATGATATGTATCACAGTATCAGTGTACGTGTGGTTGACTATAATCACTTGTTTCACCATTGTATGACGCGGATCATCAACTTATTATACTTTAAAATATTTATTTGTAAGAATTTTTTTTATATGTATGTAGCATATATTTAGCAATACTCAACTTACAAAATTTCTTGATACATTTATATACACATTTATGTTGAATTATAAATCAATGACAACTAGAAGAAACACGTGTGTATTGTCTTGCGTCGAATATCAATCAACCAAATCCAGATAAAACTTCCACTCAATCCACTTCCAACCCTTCTATAGCTTTTGGTATCTGAGAAATTAATTACAGACACTTTCAATATCAATCAACCAAACACAGAAATATCCCCTCTTTTTTACTGAAATTTTCCATTCATTTATTTAGTCCAAATAATAGATTTTGATAAATTGAGAAACTTGAGTAGAGTTGTTTTCTAATCCCCTTTTCTAAAAATAGGATTAATTAATTTTTAGAACAAAAAAGAAAAGATTCGAAACTGAATCAAACAGTGAACAGCGACACCAAATAAGTATAAACTATAAATCACAAACTCCAAACTAACTTAAGAAATAGTTCTCTGTCCTTCAAATAATATTTTTAATTTTCAAATATTAAAATTTGTATAAGACTCACTTCAGCATATTTTTTAATAAAAATAAATAACATTCAACGAAAAAAAAAAACACAATTGACTCTCTCTTTGTTAAGACGTAGGGGGAGTACCATATGTGATTTAATTTAATTTATATATGTAGGAAAACAAGTTTCATTTTCATTGTCGTTAAAAGAGTAATGAACTAGTTTCATATTTTGTATTATAATATGACATGTGGTATTGTCATTTTTTAAATTTAATATATTGTATAATCTTGTTATATAGTTATTTTATGCCGTCTGATTTGAAGGACCAATATATAAGATGATGATGTATGATTGCAGATTATGTAAAAATTTAAAATTGAATCTATGGATTCAACTTTATTTTGCAGAAATAAAATTTTCATCTTTTGTAAAAAAAGAAAAAAAAAAGCTCCATTTCAAAAATAGTCCATATGGTTTTAAGTTTTTAAAAAACAACTGACATGACTTTAAAAACGTATCAAATTTTCAATATATTGATATATTATATTTTCAACTATTGAAAAATATTAAATGATTGATATAAAAGAAATTAATTTATACATCAACTAATTTTATGTCTAGTTAATGTACGTAAAAATATAAACGATCAAATATAATAATAATATGTGAATTTCTTCTCTACGAGACGTAAAGTTAATTTGTATTTAAAAATACTTACACTTCTTATATATAAAAGCTTTTGAAATTTTTAGCTTTTTATCCTATATATCTTGATAAATCAGACATGTAAGTTTCCATAGTGTTAAATTACAAACTTAGAAGACCGTCGACATTGAAAAAGTCATGTATTTAAGTTGCAGTAGGATTAGGATTCCAATCAACAAAGTCAAATATATTGTCCAACGCTTTACGTTCGCATAGAGTTACGTTTGTTGTTTACTTCATGTTCACGTGTGTGTCTGTGTATATATATACACACACACACCTCAGTGTTGTTTTTTATTTTTATTCATTCATTTGTAAATTTGTTAAAGCTGCTTAATTATAATACATATATATACATGCAAATGGGCACCATTAATTGTGGGACGGTCACAGAAATGCCAATTGGCTATCGGTTTCTGCCCACAGATGAAGAATTGATCAGTAAAACAACCCATTTTCTGAATGTACATTGCCTCCATATTCAAATCAGTCGACGAAGTTAGGGCAGAAAGAAGTACCCACACTCTGAAGGAGTGCCTTAATTTGCTGTAATAGTACAGTAATACAAATTTATATTGACATTTGTAACTTGAAGTCTTACCTTACGTATAAATTTGACTTAAAATCCACAATTAAAATATGATAGCATACCTGCTTTTCATCTGACCTGTTTGCAGCACATTTATTTGCCGCATCGATTTTGATGTGTTTGATGGGAGAGGGGGATAGGGATGATTCATGAAAAGGGGTGTTTGATGGAGATGGGGATGGAAGTGGAGATGATTCCTTAAAAGGGAATGTTGATTCGGGACCGGTGGAGATATTCGTATCAGCCTTCCTTTTCACGAATATCTACACCGGTCCCAAATCAACCTTCCCTTCTAAAGAATCATCTCCACCTCCATCCCCATCCCCATCAAACACCCCTTTTCATGAATCATCCCCATCCCCCTGCCCCATCAAACACATTAAAATCGATGCGACAAATAAATGTGCTGCAAACAGGTCAGATGAAAAGCAGATAATACTCGCAAACACCAAGTGCCCGCCCCAGCATACTCGCCATATCAAATACTAAGTGCCCTAGCATACTCGAAAGCAATCAAACACCAACTGCCCTAGCTAGCATACTCACAATCAAACACCAATTAAGTACTCTAGCTAGCTGCCTAATAATAGCAATCAAATAACAAGTGTCCTAGCTAGCAATCAAACACCAAGTGCCCTAGCATAGTCGATCGGTCATAGCAATCAAATTAAACCGCCCTAGTTAGATAGTACGTAGCAATCAAACACCAAGTGCTCCAAGCATACTCGCATGCATACAATCAAACGCTAATTAAGCGCTCAAGCACCCTAACTTATACATGTTTTAACTTTATATATATGCAGTTGAGGTAAATATTATATATATAATGACATGGAATTAATACTTCTAATTAAGCAATAATATTTTTCTTATATATGTGATGCTTGTAATTTTAATTTTCTCCTCTTTACAGTGGAAGACTTGCACAAATTCGAGTGGTTCTTCTTTATCCATGAAACTGAAAATATTTATTGCAAACGAAAAGGCATTCGAATGGTAGGAAACGGAACTGGTTTCTGGAAGTCTATGGAAGATGAAGATCCAGTTCATAATTCAGATGGAGATGTTTTTGCATTCAAAATCCATTTAACATGTTTTTCGGGATCCCTAAACAAGGCCAAAAAAACACATTGGAAGATGGAGGAGTATCGGTTACCAACTAAACATGGTGACGAATGGGTACTGGCAAGACTCAAGAGGAACAGATTACATAAGCTCTATTAATTTCTAGAGTTTTATTTGATATCATTCTTTGATTCTTTTCCAACTCTGAATAAATTAAGTTCAATTTTTGTTGTTTATTCAATAAAAACATTTCTTTCGGCAGAGAATTTGATTTCGGTCCCAATTAATGTTATGGGTTCACAAATAAAGGCTTGTTCAATAATAGTAAAAATTTTATTTACTTATTTATTCATTGTCTGTTAAATATTAATTACGTAGATTCATTAATACTTTGTTTAGGTAAACTAGCTAGCTAGACAATTTTTGGCTGTCTAGTAATATTATTCTAGTAGTCTGGAGGTGAGCTAGAAGTGATAGGAGGTGTAAGAAATTCCTGCGATGAAAATTTGGCATTACTATCACCAAATAATATATTTTTCAGCGTAGCGTAATCACGCATGGGCGTTCAACTCTTAATTACTTTCATGCACAGAAGAAGTAAATGGTACGTAGGAGATGCAAATTCGCCAGTTTCATGTGGTAGGAAAGACAATTGAGATATCATAATCCTTCCTTCCTGATCTCGTCTCATCTGATGAGAGTTTCATTTGACTTTGTTCATCTTTTGTACACATTGAGAGATTGTCTAGGGACATAGTTGAAGATGAAGTTCAAAACTAAAATTCGTTATTTTTTTTAAAAAAAAGCACTAGCATTTGCTTAATCAAGTAGAGAATATAAAAGATGAATAATAAATTGAGCCAAAAAAGAAGTCAACAGGAGAAGCTCAATACAGCACAACAAATTCTAATGTCACAATAAATGACCAAAAACAACAGTGTATTACACCAAGCCGATGATCCAAGACTTTAACTTTGGGTACCAGGTCGAGGAGGCCCAAAGTAGTTTGTCACAATTCCCATTATAGCAAACCTGGTTTTGAAACAAAAAAGGAGGGCAAAGATGAATGAGAAAAAATAAAAGAATAAGGGAAATAAGAGCAACCCATCAAAACTCAAGACTCTACAAAGAGAAGATCCATCATTCCTTGAAATGCAAAAAAGTCTAGTAAGTATTAGCAGAATTTGCTAGCACAAATACCCTTTCTATACAACAGTAGTTCCACCATACTCCGATGGTTTTATCTGCCATAACCGATATCAACAATTGAATTGGCTGTAAATGAAACAAAGTATGTCTATTTATTAAGCTAAATTTAGTCTGATTAGTTTAGAAAGGCCTTTCATTTAATAGCTATTGGTGTTTCCAAAGTAATCTTTTGAAGTCCAGGAGAGGATGCATTTGGGTTGACATATAGTGCGAGATAAATATTATTCATGCGGCTCAGTATAGCACTCCTGTGAAAATGGCAGGATATATTGCATCAAGTTCACGTGATTAATTAATCTTAGCATGCTCTAATCAGTCGTCTGACGAACCTGGTTGGTAGACCCACCACAACGGACAGTGAGATTTCTTCTACTGACCGCAACTTTAATATCTGAATTAGAGGAGACCAGAGCGCTAGGTTCAAGGAAACCTAGACCCTGTTGTTGGTGTGGAGAATTGGGCTCCCCAGTTACGAGATTTGAGTACCATTCTCAGAAATGATTATATTTTCCACTTTGTTTTTCGATTCAAGGTCCATCTTTTGTATCTCTTTGCATTTTTCCATTTCATGATAGAATAGAAGGTACTCTCAGCTATCCTTGACTAGGAAGTACCCTATTTTGGGAGGGAATGACTAAGAATTGAAATGCATTGTATCTGAAAAGCACCTAAATCTCATCACCCTTGAATTCATCTATTTGCGTATAGCTATTGTTGGTGCTCTACAAAGGGATGGACAGAACAAAATATCTAACATTATGTTAAGCCGTATAAATCACTAGTTCAGCCGCCAATGTGCTGAGAACCCAAATGGGCAGAAATTAAACAAACAATATATTTATTCAGGTATTCTTTAGACGTATTGCTCCACTTCCCAGTTACCCACAACAATGCACCACTAATACTTCTTATTGCTCCACTTCCCAGTTACCCACAACAATGCACCACTAATACTTCAATTCAGAATTCCAGAAAGCTTGTGTGCAGAATCTCAAACTGATATAAGTAACGGGTATATGCCTTCGAAATCCTTTCTAAAACAACTTAGGCAATAATCAATTACGTATCCTCAACTCGTGAGGTTTAGCATAAAGAATTTGCCAATAGCTTTAAAACAACAGAAGCTTGTCTGAAACAACCCAATCTTTGAGAGGTAACCTAAAGGACTGGTCCTAGCTCTTTCTATACCCTGAAAACCAATTTTACCGAGAACTATAAAATAGTATATGTGCAAAGTTCTGGCATTTATAGTTTATTTTTCCAACAATCAATCACCGTAAAGCAAGTTTGTGCCGTTTTCGATCCATAACCCTTGATTCCTATCTTCAAGAAATTTTAAGCCCTAATTCCATAAGTTGTCTCTTTTGGATAAGGATCAATTATAAAATACATTTTTCTGAACTGCTACGACATATTATAAAAGGAAGACAAGTAAACATACAGAACTGATTACCATTGATTTAGGTGCCAACTTCCACAATTTATCCTTTCAATCAAATATATTTTAATAATGCATGGCTTCTAAATTTGTTGCTTTTGTTAAGGCTGTGCATGCATCACATCTATGCTAAATTTTCATAATTACTTCTCCATTATAGCAATCTACAGGCACTAGTTATCGCTCCTTATGGCTGAAGATTAAGGAAATTCATCAAAAATTATATTCAAGCAAACAGATTCCACTAATTAAGCATAGGACGAAACAGATATTAACAAACTACTCAATAACTTCAAAAGCCACAGAAAATCTTCAAATGATTCATCTTCCTTTTATAGGCTATAACACTTTTGGAGAAATATAACATGGTGAAAACAGAATACAATTGGCTTGCATACACACACTCCAAACAAAACTATCGTGACCCTCTTTTGATTTTGGGATGTGTTAGAATATTTTATTTTCTTATGTGGCATCTACTATTTATGTAATTATTGGGCTTACATATTGTATTAATTTAATCATTTTATTTATGGGTTTGGTAATTAATTATGTGGCCTATAAATATTATTACTGATAGTACTTGGCATAATGGGCCCTAGGGTTTCATAATCTTGATGGACGATTTTGACCCTTAGCTATTCTATAAATAAAACAGTTAGGGTTTGGTCCCAATTGTCGTCTCAAGAACTTTATACACACCTATACATCCATCATAAGATTGAGAGAGACAATTGAAGACTTTCACCCTTAAGCGCAGTGGAAACGTGACACATACAAGATGTCTTCTCTCAATTCATGTAAGTACATAATATTATGATTAATTGATTTTATTTTATTCTATGCAATAGTACGTTCCGATATAATTTATTCAACATTTGGTATCAAGAGCATAGTTACGCTATTGTATAAAATAAATTAATTACGCTATTATGTTAGAAATTTTAATTCTGCATAACCTCTTTATTGGTATAATAATAGAACTATTCAGTATGTTAAGGAATTTTCGAAAGAAATATAAATTCATTTTCATTCGTAATTAGTGATTATTCCTCATGTGCTGTGTAATCTGATTCTTTAATACTTACTTTTCCGAAAAGTAATTATTTAATCTGATTCATAATTAGTAATTAGTGATTTATTTTCATTCGTAATCTGATTGTGATTCCTTATGGCTTTCGAAAATTAACGATTATGTTTCCTCGTGCTATATTTATGAAATCAATCCATCTTGCTCACTTTTCACCTTTTGATTATTTGTTTAATTGCATACGGAACATACATGTTACTTTTCAATTCATATCATATCATACCATTAAGTATTATTTATATATGTTGAACATGAATTTATGTTTTATGAATGCTGGCATATCTTATTCATGGTATGAACTTTTTCTGTATGTTTGGGTGAAAAATAATGTTCCCGAAAAGAAGTCAGTTTGTTCAAATGTTGGATATCAAGTATTCTAACAAAGTATCATGTAGTTCATTTACTTACTTTTCGATATAAAGCATTCTATTGCATTGCCTTTATATATCTCTATATAATTCATGCCTTACTGTACATGAGACTAAAATAATATATAATGGTTATGGATATATTTCTAATTATGTTCATATAATATTATTTTATATTATGTCCTCATGTATTCTGTTATAAAATTAATGTGAATATTTTATAATCAAATTATGTTCATAACTATATATCTTAATTTAAGATTCTAGAACATGATGTGATATATTATTAGGACTTTTAAGTTGTTACATGTAAATTATAAATAATATTAATTTTCAAACTTGATCAATATGTTGTTTAAAGAAAATTGAGTTTGATCATAATAATTTACATGTATGCGTGACTCTTTTATTGTTAAAATTAATAATCAGCCCAACGGAGGGTTATTAATTGAAACAATTAAAGATTAAGAAAAGTCACATAATGTTACATTTAATAAATGAAGATTTTAATTTTACCCAACGGAAAAATTAGAATTAGAATTTATTAAATGGAATTTTATTGCATAAGTAACATATTTATTTCGTTTCTGCCTAACGGTGATGCGTGAATAAATGTGTTATGCATTATTTTATGGGGATGTTATTAGCATATTATTAATTGGACCAACGAAAGATTGATAATTATGCACCAACATCTCATTAAAATCTATTTTTGGGTGTTGTAAATAGATTTTATGTAACTAACTGCTTGCCCTACAGTTGGTTTTGTTATGATCAATTATTAATTATTGTTGTACATTGTGGATTTCCTTTAGTTTTTTGTAAGCATGCTTATGAGCTTGATTATGTTTCAGCATTGACTCCAACTAGTATTTCCGGGTATCTTTCTTGAATTGAAGCCTTGAATGGGACTAATTTTACTGTTTAAAAAGAGCAAGTGAAAATTGTTCTAGACAGTATGGATCTGGACTATGCATTACGAGTGGATCTTCTTGCTCCACTTACAGCTACAAGCTCAATTAAGCAAAAGGCTATTTACGAAAGGTGGGAGCGATCCAACCGCATGTCCCTTATGATTATGAAAAACTCTATCACGACATTCATTCGAGGAGTCATTCCTAACTCTGGGAATGCTAAAGAGTACTTAGCTTCAGTTGAGGAACAATTTAAGAGTTTTTTTTTCTTAAAAAACCTAATGTTGCTCATTTGACTACCACTAGATCCCATAAGAAGAAGGTTTATAAAAAAATGGCAAAGGTTTTAAGAATAAGGATAAACTAATTTCTACCAAAAACAAATAAGACAAATGATTCAGGTAACAACTCTGAGGCAGACCCTAAATGTCGCTTTTGTAAGAAGCAAGAACATATTCAGAAAGACTGCCCTAAGTTCATAGAATGACTTGAAAAGAAAGTTAATGTCCTTTAATTATGTGACTTATGAATCCTTTCTAATCGATGTTCCTTCTAATACATGGTGGCTTGACACTGGTGCTATGGTTCACATTACTAATTTATTGCAAGGATTCATTTCAAAGTGTCACTTTAAAAAAAAGGGAAAGAACCATTAAAGTTGGCAATGTAGAGTCTATACAAGTTGAAGCTATAAGAACTCTCTCTTTAGTTTTGGAGAGTGATTTCACCTTGTATTTATATAATACTCTTTATGTTCCCATTATGACACAAAATTTAATTTATGTATCTAAACTTGACGTTGATGGTTTTTCGTTTAAATTTAGAAATAATAAAATAATTATTTATCATTACTCTCATGTTATTGGTCTTGGCTCTTTAGAGGGAAACCTAAGTTAAATTTGATAATGTTTTTGCTGAATACTTGTTAACAATGAATGTGACGAAAAGTACCTTTAAAAATAGAAATAAGAGAAAACTAGAAAATGAGAATTCTTCAAAAATTATGGCATAAACGTTTAGGCCATATTTCAAAAGATAGAAAGCAACGTCTTATAAAAGATGGAATTCTTCATTCACTAGATTTCTCTGATCTTGACCATTGTATTGAATAGATAAAAGGAAAATTTGTGAAGGGAAGTAAGAAAGGAGCCACTAGAAGCACTAGAAGTGATGCATTTCTTGAGGTGATTCACACTGATATATGTGGACCATTTTCTCCTGGAATTGGTGGACACAAATCTTTCATTACATTCACTGATGACTATTCTCGCTATACTTATGTCAAACCTGATTAATGAAAAATCCGAATCACTAAATATGTTTAAAGTTTTTAAGGCTAAGATTTTTAATCCACAGATAAAGAAACTTGATTCTAAAACCATTAGTTGCCATTTCATTGGATATCCTGATAGATCTAAGGGTTTTCGTTTTTACTGTCCCTCACATACCACTAGAATTGTTGAGACTAGGCATGCAAAGTTTTTGGAGAATGGTAATTTAAGTGGAGTGGTGAGCCTAAAAAAAAAATTGATCTTGAAGAAAATAGAATTTATGTTCCTAATCATGTAATTCAAGAGGGTGAGACACAACAACCTCCTGTTGAGGCAAATGATGCCCCTAAGATAGCTGAGCCACCACCAAATGTTGAACCCCACATTATTGAAAATCATATTCCTGAAATTGTGCAACCTTTACGTAGATCCAAAAAAACCTAGAAAAACATGTTATTTTTAATGATTTTATAACCTATCTTAATGAGGTTGACTGTGATTCAAGTAATATTAATGATTCTATCTCCTATAAGAGGCCATTACAAGTGCTCAATCAACTCAATGGCTTGAAGCCATGAATGATGAGTTGAAATCAATGGAGCTTAATAACGTTTGGATCTTAAAGAGTTACCAAAAGGTATTAAACCTGTTGGTTGCAAGTAGGTCTATAAGACCAAATTAGATCATAAAGGGAACGTTGAAAGGTATAAAGCTCGATTGGTTGCTAAGGGTTTCACTCAAAAGGAAGGTGTGGATTATAATGAAACTTTCTCTCCAGTATCCAGGAAAGATTCATTTAGAATAGTAATGGCTCTAGTAGCTCATTATGATTTGGACTTACATCATATAGATGTTAAAACTGCATTCCTTAATGGTAACTTGTATGAGAATGTCTATATGGCACAACCATAAGGTTTTCTGGTTAAAGGCAAGGAACATATGGTATGCAGACTAAAAAAAAAAAAAAAGTTCATCTATGGGTTAAAACAGGCTTCTCGACAATGGTATCTTAAGTTTCATGAGATGATGAGTAATTTTGATTTTAAGAAGAATATAGTGGATCAATGCATATACTTGAAGGTCAGTGGGAGTAAATTTGTTATTCTTGTTTTGTATGTTCATGATATACTACTTGTAAATAATAACTTAAACATGTTGCATGAGACTAAACGTTTCCTTTCTGAAAATTTTGATATGAAGGATCTCGATGAATCTTCTTATGTCATAGGAATTGAAATTCATCGAGATAGGTCTCGTAGGATATTAGGATTGTCCCAAAAAGCTTATATTGACAAAGTTCTTAACAAATACAACATGCAAAATTGTTCCCTTACTGTCGCCCCTGTTGTTAAGGGTGACAAATTTGGCTCATATTAATGCCCTAAAAATCAGTTGGAACGTGATCAAATGAAGCTTATTCCCTACGCTTCTATGGTTGGGAGTCTTATGTACGCTCAAGTTTGTACACGTTCAGATATAACGTATGTAATTGGTATGCTTGGACGTTACCAGTCAAATCCAGGTTTGGATCACTAGAAAGAAGCCAAAAAAGTTTTACGCTACTTACAAGGTACTAAGGATTTTATGCTTACATTCAGAAAAACAGATAACCTTAAAGTTGTTGGTTATTCTGATTCTGATTTTACTAAGTGTAAAGACGAAAGGAAATCTACATCAAGGTACATTTTTATGTTTTCAAGAGGCCCTATTTCGTGGAGAAATCATAAATAGGAGTTAACTACCACTTCCATGATGATGGCAGAATATGTGGCTGGTTATCATGCTACTTGTCATGCCATATTATTGAGGAATCTTATTTCAAGACTTAAGGTTGTAGATTCCATTTAAAGGCCATTGAAAGTATTTTGTGATGATGATTCTGTTGTTAGTTTTTCCAATAACACCAGTTCGAGTGGTGTTGGATTGTACCTTGACACTAAGTATTTATTTGTCAGGGAAAGAGTTGAAGATCGAAGCGTTGTCATTAAGTATATTAGTACGCATGATATGTTAGCAGATCCACTTACGAAAGGCTTACCACCCAAGCTCTTTTTAGAGCATGTTGTCGGCATGGGTTTAACTGGTAGACTTAATTAGTGAATTATTTTGATGTAAGACAACATTTTGAGCTTATTGTTTTGAACTTCACATTATGTTTATGGTTTGCTATTCTCTTTATTGTGCACACATGAGAACTTATGAGCAAACAATTACGTTTTGGACCATATGAATGAGTTTAATTTATTACCACTTATGTAAACTCTATTCATACCTATTATGCTTAATGTTAATCTTTGTTCTAATAAAAGTACTAATTGTGTAACTAATGGGGATCTTATGTTAATAGTGACACAAAGATTGTATTAATTCGCATTGGTGCTTTTATTTGAACAGGATGTAGACATTAAATTAATACTTGGCCAAATTAACGATTGTAAGCGTTATGTTTTGTATATAAATAGTATTTCGGCCAAGTGGGAGAATGTTAGAATATTTTATTTTCTTATATGGCCTCTACTATTTATGTAATTATTGGGCTTACATATTGTATTAATTTAATCATTTTATTTATGGGTTTGGTAATTAATTATGTGGCCTATAAATATTATTACTGATAGTACTTGGCATAATGGGCCCTAAGGTTTCATAATCTTGATGGACGATTTTGACCCTTAACTATTCTAAAAATAAAACAGTTAGGGTTTGGTCCCAATTGTCGTCTCAAGAACTTTATACACACCTATACATCCATCATAAGATTGAGAGAGACATTTGAAGACTTTCACCCTTAAACGCAGTGGAAACATGACACATACAAGATGTCTTCTCTCAATTCATGTAAGTACATAATATTATGATTAATTGATTTTATTTTATTCTATGCAATAGTACGTTCCGATATAATTTATTCAACAGGATGATCCATAAGTGACACTCTTTCCTCGTCCCAATTCAGGGATTATCCCAAGTCAGGTGACCATTATTCATATATCAACTCATTACTTGTTAAATTTGATTATATTACCCTTGAGTTAAGAAGAGAGTTTAAAATTTTGAGGACCCATTTTTTATATAATAGTGCAATAATTTAAAGGTAAGTGAGAAGCAAAGTTAAAGTCTTTGTCAAGAGTTCTTACTTCTTAAACGATGTGTCAAGTTAGCATATATAGCCACTTGAATTGGGGCGCGACAAAGGGGGAATGAAGTACAATATTTATCATGTTATGTCGTAAAACATTTAATCACTTTCCCCTGAATCATTTGACCTACAGCTCCATACTTTTTAAAGCCCAATCCTATATATGTTTGTGAACTTGATAATCATACTCCAAATTAAGTGAACAACTAAGCAAATAATACTAATTCAGCATTAGCAAGATAAAAGACCCAAATTCACCAACATAATTACAGCAAATAAGTGACAAACAGAGATACAGGAGAATATGAGGGAGCTAAAACTTACATAACAGCCGTTGAGATCTGCTTGAGATCAGTCTCAAAATTCTTCATGTTAGCGAGCGAATGAGCACAGCATATTAGAGCAAGCCACGAACCAAGCTTGTACTGCAATTTATTATTACATCAGATTAGTAGGAAATAATAAATCAATCGATTCAAAGGAAGAGAGATAGAGAAGACGGAGGACCCTAAACATGGCGCCGGCAACACCGAAGATGATTGCGATGAAACCAGAGTAATCAATCGGAAGATTTTCTGGTGGCACCACCGGAGCTACGTACGGCTTTGCTGCAGACGGTTGGCGTGGATCGTTACCCGCCGACGACATTCTCTCTCTGATGTACAACTCGCTTAAACCTTCCTCAGCTCAGCTAAAACTATAAAAAGCCTATTACTCGTCGAGTCTTGACCCGTGCTAAAATATAAATATAAATATACTTGACCCGTACACGAGTTACCCGGATGGGGCCGCGGGAACTATAAAATTAGGGATTTGAGGCTTAAAATTAAACAGGAAGAAAGCAGACCCAAAGCTCTTCTTTCTTCTTCTTTTCTTCTGTGGCTGGGCATGATAACAATAGGTCGGAAAATGGAAGAAACTACAGCAGAATCTCATTCTTTCCAATCTGAATCTCCAGCAGCAGTAACACCATCACCACCTCAACCTTCAACAGTGACACGGCTATGGAGACCAGCAGCTCAGAGAAACCTCAGAAATCAATGGTCCAACTTGGCTTCTTACAGGCAAAAATGGGTCTCTCTTTCTTCAACAGCTCGATCACATGCCATTTCTCTTGTTAATGCTTGTCTCTCCCAAAGGTATTTTTTGTTCCCAATTCATATTCTATGAGTTTATGTAAGAATTTATATGTAATCCAGTTGAGATGAATTTAGTTTTTTTTTTTTTTACAGGTACATGAATGCTAGGGAGTTGGGTGTTTTGAGTGATATGCCTGATATAAAAAAGAAAGCTTGTTGGAAATTGTTCAAGCAGCAGGTATTCTTATGTAACTTTTGAACTTCAGGGCTTCTCCTTTTAATGACTACTGGATTAGTAATGAAAGTGTATTGTTACTTTCTCTTGTTTTCCAGTAGGAGACTGAGTTAAATTAAGATAAATTCTTGTACCCTTGGTCATGTAATTTGCAGTATTGTTAAGCAGTGAAATTATGGCGCCTAATACTCATTCCTAAACAGATATAATATTGTATATAATTCTTATCTGTTGCAAATTTACTAGTTATATTCTTGTCAAGAAAACTTATAAAAAAAATATATGTTTTATCTCAAGAAAATTCATGTTTTGAATATCTATTGAAATAACAAACGACTTGGGTGATGCATTTTCTTCACTGCATGAAGCTAGGATGCTTCTTTTTTAAATTTTCCTCAATATTTGATCAGTGACCTGTATACACCTTTACGTTGATTGTTACATTGATTGTCAAAGAAATTATCAACATGAATTAGCAAAAGAAAAGAAAATAAATTATGAGCATGTCTGAACCAAAATGTTCAAAAGCATGTCGAATGGATATTGCCAACTGAAATTATTTATTTAAAGTACTTTGCCTGTTTTATCAAAAAGGTGGTTAGGTTTTGCGGCTTATCACTTGAATGGTTTCAGCTTATGTTTTGATAATAACCCAAAGAAGATATCTTTTTTGAGTTTATCATTGGAATATTGTGCTTTGAAAGTTGAGCAGACCAAACTATGTTTTTGTGTAGTTGTTGGTTTATGCTTTTTCTCGCATGGTATTTTCAACTTCATTGATCAAAAGATTAACCAGATTAGTTTTTTTTTTTTTTGATGAATCGAGTTAGTAAAACGTGCAATAGACCCTCTTGTATACAATGTGAGCCACTTTGGCCCCTTTTAATACATTATTTCTTACTTATCGAAAAAATTATTTTTATTTTCTTTTCCTGATCATGAATGTCATGCCCATAAATAGTCCTTATAAATTCATCTTTTTTGTTGCAGGACCTTCATAGGAGTAAAATCTTATCTTCTTACAAGGATATGGTAGGCATTCTTACTTGACTTCAATTGGTTATGGAGAAATGTGAACACCTTTTAGCTTGCAATGTGTCACACAAGAAAGCAAAAGAATCAAATTGACTTTTTTTTTATAAGTATGAATTTATTCAAAAATGCAACAAGGGGTGACACCCATGTACAACCAGAACCACAGAAAAACAAATCAAGTCCTACACCACCAAGACATATTATTGCATCATGTCCTAGGCTAAATTCCGGAAAAATTCAACAAAACCAATACACCTAAGGATTTGATATGCACTATAGATCGCTCTGTAACCTCCTTCTTAACACCCACCAAATAATCCACCACAGAATTGTTGAATCACCCTTACTGTCCAAATACTTCGCCACAGTAATCACCACAACCTTTAAGGTTCCTATAATAAAATTGACTGAATAGCCACTCCTATGCTAGGAAGCACGGACACGTCCTGGAAACCCACTAATTCGTGTCGGACACGAATTCCGACACGCCTCCGACACGTACCCGACACGTGTCCGTGAGCTTCCCTTTTTTCTTTTTTAAACTCGGACACGCCCGGGGTAAAAAAAAATTGAAAAAAAAATTCCAATACTTAAATTGCAAGTTAAAATTTAATTGAGGGTACTCATATGCAATTAGTGCCTTTTAAACCTAGAATGGACCATATGGTGTAAGCTGCATATGTTATAAATTTGTATATGGACCATGTGGGCTGCCTAAAATGGGTGTTATAAAATGGGTATGTTGTAAATTTGTTTAAGTTTTTATCATGCTCTATTAATAATTAATTTTATTTATTGTAAAAAATACTTTTATATTATTATTATTATTATATATAATTGAACGTGCCCCCGACGTATCGTGTCCTTTTTTTTTTTGGGAAAATGCCATATCCCGTGTCGTGTATCGTGTCGTGTCCGTCCCGTGTCCGAGTCGGTGCTTCATAGCTCCTATGACTCTCCCACCTTAAGGAGTCCTCTCTTTCACTGAACTGTGTGATCCCACCCAAGACCACCAGAAACTGCTCCACCTCATCAAATTCTCAATCCTGAAAGTCAAGTGCCATGAAAAATGTCCATCCTCTATCGAAATATCTTCAGGAACCCATGCCTCTCAATCCACTGCTTAAGAGAAAAAGTTTGGGAACGTGCCCCCAAGGACTCCATCCCAACCACACATCCTTCCAAAGTTGAATCCGGCAGCCATTGCCTACAACAAATGAGGTGCTCTCCGCAAACTCCTCCTGTCCACCAACAATGGTCTTCCAAAATCCCACCCCATAAAGAAGTTTCTATTTCTTAGTAATCCCCCCCCCCCTCGGTCCACCCCAAACCTACCACCCACCACCCTTTTCCACAAATGGCCCCTCTGACACAAAACACTATAATTATGTTTGTACCCCGTTGAAGCAAGGAAATTTAGGGTTGAGACACTTTAGGTAAAAGAACAAGGGAACTAGAAAGATGTAGACTTCTTGTTTACCATTGCATTGTATCCTCTTTCTTTCTCTCTAATAAAATCTTCTTCTTTATCTAAAAAAAAGAAGATGAAGATAATACTTTTGTACTCAGTTTTGTAATTATCTATAGGTAGCTATAGTGATTCACATGGTGAGCACTAGTACATCCATGAGATGTTTCCTCAAAGGGACTAGCAGTAGCTCAATTCTACAATATTCTAGTAGTTCTGCGAATGGGATTGATGATGGTGATGGAGGGGGAATCCCAGTCTTTACATTTTGGTCAATCTCTTCTTTTGGTATGTTCATCATATCTATTTAATATTATGATTACTTTATGTAGAGCCATGTGGCAACAGTTCAGCATGCAAACATGTTAATTATGAACATAACATGCAACTCATGGTTTCTACTTTCTAGTTTATATATTTTGCACCTTTTCTTCTATTTATTTATTAGTAATTTCAATTGAAATTGGAAATAATAAATTAAATGTTTTTGGCCTATTTGTCCATTATTTGTTGATGCTCATGTACACCTTTAAGAAAAAACAGTTTAAAATTTTGTTGGCCCCGTCCAATATATTTCAATGTTACTTAATGGTATAGTGGAGAGTAATATTGAAATCTTACTTTTTTAAAAACTCATAACAAATACACTGAATCTGCCTTCCTCTGAGATAGTGATCCAACAGTACCTCGAAATTAACTCATTACTCTTAAACCCTTCTGAAGAATTTCCACAAGTTTCTTCTTATGTTGATCGATATATCCTGAATCTTGATGAGTGCTAGCATAACAATTTCAGAGAAGTTAGCACAGGAGCTTATTCAGATGTTCACTCTGGAAGTAAATTTGAAGGTGAATTGCAACTTTGGCTGGTCATTACAGAATCTCTTGTTTCATTTAAACATGGTTCATTTCATCTTACTGTTTTTTATGTCTTTTGGTGCATTGATGCGAAAGAGCAGCGGTTGCTTGTTATGGAGTTGATATCCATCAGTAGTGAAGAAGTTCCGCAAAACAATGGTTTGAATTGGTTGGACGAACTTTATTCAGGGGAATTTGATGATTTGAGTAGATGCAATTTGTATTCTAGAGAAGCTTGTGAACCAGTTCATCCAAGGTTAGAGGGTCAAAAATCTGATAAACTAATACTGCAGACTAAACATCAGCCAGATCATGATGTTTTACAGGTGGGATTAGTATATGTATACTTAATATTTAGTTTTGCCTGATAATAAGCTGTATAATGTTTGTGTTTGAGTCAAAAGCTGTTAAAGCATCTTTAACATGTGACTTGATTTGCTTTTTGTGCATACATCAGCTCACCATATGTAGAAGTCACACAATATATTCTGTGTTGTGAGAGGAGTGGATCAAAAATATTTGTGTTGTTATTCTCATTAAAGAAATTGAAGACAATATAAGTGGATTTGTGTCAAATTATCTTAAGAATTAAGCTATTGATTAAACTACTTAATATTTGGGAAGACATGGTCTGGTATCTAATTATAGCGAAAGAGGTAGATTATCTAGTTAATCAGACACATATTAAGCGTTTATTGCCTCTCTCCCACTATGTCAATTAGTGAGAAGATAACGTCCTCGTATACAAACAGGGTACGTTTCATATGGAACGACTTAATGTCGATGAGGTGATTAATATTAAATTAATTTTCTAAATCCGATATTCCAATTATTTAAAAGAATAAACTACTTTCAAATGAAAGCTTAGTGGTCCGTGAGTAAGACTTTTTGGTTATGTTTGTTTGCAAAAATGATAGATGTGATAGAATTATTTTTACTAATTTAAAGTCATTATGGATTATTTTGTCACATGATTAGTCCTTTATTTAATCCTATAGACTATTCGTTATCATTTTTAAAGTTAATTTGATACCTCAAAAGAGGGGTAATATAAGACCACTTATCCACTTGGGATTTTAGACCCTCATTATATAGCCTTAAGATTGACAAACTATAGGCCGATTAAATAAAGGACTACTCATGAAATAAAATAGTCTTTAATGGTTTTAAATTAGTACACATAGTCCAATCCCATTCATCATTTTTGAAAACAAACATAGTATAATTTTATTATCTGTTTACTCCATTTGTATTTCAGAATATGATCTCTCCCCCTCTTTCTTTATTTTTTTGAACAGCTAGTTGTTTGTCTTGCAGGTTTACTTAACAACCTGGCTTGCAGATGTGAACGTAGATAAATACAGGTAAATGAATCCGTTCTTTTTCTGGATACGAATAATGGAGAAAAATATTTGCTTGGTTGCCCCCTCCAAACCTTTTTGGTTTTGCCCAAAAATATTTCAACTATTAGTTGGAAGATTTAGTGTGGTATTTTATGCATATTGCAAACACATCATTTTTGTCTCGTTAACTTGTTGAAGAAAAATTCATTTCCAAAAAAAATATAAATAAATAAATTAAATGTAGATGCGAGTGATGGCAGAGGGGGTTGGGCAATCCTGTCTCTTTGCTTGCTTTGCATAAAACTCCTCATTTGGTTTTTACTTTTTCACAGGGTGGGTGAAATATTTGCTTCAGTTGGCGAGGAAATGCATGTTACCCTTGTTTGAGTCTGCTGTCTGGCATGGGAATGAGAAAAATGTGGCGAATCAAGTGCGTGCATAATCTATCTATATTGTCTCGCATCCCCTGAATCCAAATTTTCAAATTCTTATCACAGGCGGAGGCAAAAGCTGTGAATGAAGTAGAAATCCATATAATCTGGCAAGACGGTTTATCCTATTCCTACCTAAAAGTGAAGGTGCCAAGGAGGGGAAGAGCACTCATTTTCTTTGCTATCAGAAAGAGTGAGAGACTACATTGGGTGTTTGTGTACCAACATGAAATTGTGGTTAGAAATTTGGAGTTGGGTGCACATTTTACAAATTTTGCTGTATTTTGTTTTTTCAAGTATCATTTTTTCTTCTTATTTAATTTGCATAAACAATTAAAAGCAACACTTTACGCTTTGGAACAAAATGAATTTAAACATGAAAGAAACCCTTTAAATGGAACCGGAGGAAGTATTGGAAATCTAAATATCATAAATTTTGATTAGATTAGAGATGAGTAACTCGTTAGTGAGAAAGGAGCGGTAAACTGATACAGTAGTATGTAATAATATTTTAACCCGTTACTATTTACAGTGTTGTGACAGAATCAAATTCACCCTATAACAAATTAGGATTAAAAAGAAGTCTACAAGGATGGCCTTGATAATAAATTAAAGAACAATATCAAAATTCATTGGTTTGGGAAACACAAAAGGGGAGGAGCTAAACCTTAGAAATGAAAATCTTTTTGTTGAACGAGGGGAAGTACTAGCTAACAATATGTACTCGAAGCCTTTTAACACAGGTCAAAATTCAGACGCAACTTACAAATGAAGATAATTTTTGAAGCCATAGTAAAAATACAAGGTTATCCCTAGACTTTGCACACTTTTGGTAATTTGACATACTATAGACCAATTTAACTTTTACAATAAAATCCACACAACAGAAAGTCGTAGAAACAAGAATTTATATATCTATATATAGCTGGAATTAGGATGACTACATGTAAAGGATGCACTTATATCTTGTCCCCATTACCGAGAAAAAATGACGGGGTAACCCAAGTTGCTACAAATTTCACAGAGATGTACATGAACCAAACTTATATTTCCCAAGAATGACATCAATGGCCTATTGTAAATAATCAAACAACCTCCATAACTTTTGAGGAGACAAACTACTTTCCATTCTTCTCCTGCACTTCCATTTGTGTGGTTCTATTCTGTTTTTGTGAGTTCCAGTATATAACTAGCAAGAAATAGACTAGGGAAGTACATAGATGGTAATATAGCTATCCAAGCTGAAAATAAATAAATTAATGGTCATAGAGAAAGACATTGTACCCTATCAGGGAGATTTCTAGGCAATGGAACTGCAGTGACATATTTATGGGGGAAGGGTTTCTGAGCAATCGAAGCATCGGTGGACGATGAGGTCTCGGCCCCGTCAGCTAGCCCCGGGCCATGAAACTTGGCAAAACGATTGATGACAGAAATTTTCTCCAGATCTTGACCTTCCACTCTCAAGTCCAAGACTGATGACCTCTTGTCCAGTCTGCATCATGACAAGGAAGCTTAATTTTAAATCTATTTTTTTATTTTAGAGAGAGGAGTAACAAGAATCAATTGACAGAGTAACACCAGAAAATAAAAGTTGCAATTTCCAACATATTGGGGCAGGCAACAATTTCAATTATTCTCCAAACAACCCCCACCCAAAAATAACACACTTTATTCCCTTAAAAACTCCACCCACAACACATCTTGGCACTTACCAAAAAAAAAAAGGAACTAATAAATAAAGCAAGTAAACAAGAACTTGGCATTAATGACTCCCCGAAACTCGAGACTAATTGTGATCCTACATATGATAACAGTAAATGCTAAATTTTATGGACCAGCAAATGACAATCAGTGTAGTGTTGGCCTAATAATTAATTCGGGTCATTTTCACCGGGTAAAGAAAGGAAAAGGAAAACAAAACAGAAAGAAGGAAAAGGAAAGACCTTCATAATCAATATAATATCTGATATATATTTATATATATTTACACACACACCCACACATGCATACATAAAATAGGTTTAATGTCTAAGTTATATGCTAAAATGTTTCCTAGACTTGATAATCTTTTATAATTTTTATGAGTCCATTTTCCATTCCTTGCTCTCATGTTGTCGAACTTCCAAACAAAGACTGAAGACAAGGAAAAGGAAAATTGAATAAAATGTTAGAAATTACAAGAGCGTTGACCAACATACCGTTGCACAAAAAAAAATTAAGCAATATACTTCATATCAGATATATATGTATAGGGGAGCCACAGTTTTCTATGGAACTCTATCCTGCCAACCCATATAGCACCGTTAAAAGTGAGATCTTGCGGCTCAAAAAGCATGCTTCATTAAACCCTCCACTAAGCAGTTGAGCTGATGGTGCAAAACAATTAAAAATGGTCAACTCTTTTTTCACCAACAATGGAGAACAAATAGGGTTTTGACAGATCGCTTCTCTTCCCCAAGACAATTCTGGCGATTACTAGGGTGATAGGGTCCAAATTTGCTCAATCAATCTGCCATCTCCATCATAATCAAAACAATCTGATTCTAGCACGAATGGGTCTAAAGTCTCTTTGCAGCTAAACCATAGCTTGGTCTGTGAAGAGCATCAAACAATTGCTACTCACAATCTTTTAAAAACAAATCTTAAAATAGACGCCATTGAAGATTGGGTCAAGAAAGCAAAGCAAGGAGTGAATTGGAGGGTTTAGTTCAAGTAACTAGAGAGAGAGAGAGAGAGTCAAAAAGCTTTTGAATCTCGGGTCTGACTAAATAAACCCTTGAATCACAATCTGCGCTTGATGAATGCTTTAGATCCTTCATTTGATTTGAAATAGAGCTGGAGAAATTTGGATGAGCTGCTATCGACTTTGTAGGAGAAAACGCTAAAAGTTTTATTGAATTGCCAGATAGAGAGGGGGGGGGGGGAAGGCAGATTTCGGTTTTTAGATGTCTTGGGGGAAAATGGTAAAAACAGTCATCTGCCCAACTGTTTGCACCATCCATCAAACAGTTAGGTGGAAAATTTATTGAAAATTATAAACTGGGTTGTCCAAACGCCACGTGTACGACTGGAGATAGGTCGTCAGGCTATTTATCCACAGTCAATTGTGGCTATGGATAATTCCCCTTAATTAACTATATATAAATATATATACATATATATAATATATTTGAAATCACAAACCTTGGGGTTCATAGCAAAGTCGGGGGTATATTTTAAAAAAGAGTACGGTTCTAAAAATGGTCAATTTGACCATAAAAATCAAATTTTGACAGTTAAAATGGAAAGGTGATTTTTATATAGACACACACGCGCACACTCTTACATTCATTGAAAAATATTTTACTATTTTTATGTCTCATTTATTTTCCTTTCAGTCGTGTTTTCCAAGTTCCAAACATAGCGCAAGGCAATTAATTTCTACTCCTACCTTCCCTAGCCTTTGTACACAATAATGTGAACATCTCATGCCTCAGCTACAACTATTACTTGACGCATGTCAATACAAAACAATTCAAGGAGGTACGTAGGTGTTGCATTGGCCAAGCTACAGATATTTGAACCTGGGGGTAATACCCCGTGGTTTAGTTTACCAAACTTACCGA
Organism: Aralia elata; assembly: GCA_034770075.1. NCBI lineage: Eukaryota > Viridiplantae > Streptophyta > Magnoliopsida > Apiales > Araliaceae > Aralia > Aralia elata. Next base: position 993,978 of record CM068386.1, on the reverse strand, counting down.
GCAAAGAGCTTGACTAGCATGAGTTCTTCGTTAAGTACTTCATGAAACATAAAATCCTTCAATTTTACGATTATGAACTCACTTGATATATATATATATATGAAGCTTATGTGACCACCGAATTTTATACCATTCACTTCAAGAACTGAAATCACGATATAAAATCACAACTCTCCCACCGCAACAGTGTTACGGTAGGAGACTTGATTATTTTTTGATAACTTGCTCCTATCGCAACACTGTGTTGCAGATGGAGACCTGACTGCTGCAAGACAGTGTTAAGGAAAGGAGCAAACAATTATGAACTCACTTGTTATATATATATATATATATATGAAACTTACGATTAGGGGAAGCCCTATTAACCGATCGCATTCCAATAGGTGTCGTATAAAAGGTTTGTTCCCCCCAACTCAGACAGTGCACAAGGGAAAGTGGTAAATGGCTTAAGTTTCAGAGGAATTCGTTGTCCTTTCGGAAAGTGAGATCGTTGACTATATATATATATGGAGCTTATGTGACCACCGAATCTTATACAATTCATTTCAAGAACTGGAATCACGATATAAAATCCCAACTCTCCCACCGCAGCACAGTGTTACGGTAAGAGACTTGATTATTTTTTGATAACTTCCTCCTATCGCAACACTGTGTTGCAGATGGAGACCTGACTACCGCAAGACAGTGTTGAGGAAAGGAGCAACACTGGCTCAGTGTGCTTTTAAATCGGGGACATCGGATCTTACAATAAATGGTGCAAGATTTGATGACCATATATGCTTCCATAGCCAACCATTTGCTATGAATCAGACCCCTATACCATAACCAACCTTGGGTTATCGCCAATATGGATTCTCAAAACATGATCAAGTGTCCATATACTGTTATACACAATGGCAAAACCATACTTCATCCTCATAAAAGTTAAAACTAAGAATTAGTACAATTACTCATCTATGCAAGGCCTGGTCCCAAATATTTACAATTTTAAAGATGAACCTTACATCTACAAGGGTAATTCACCTTTATAAAAACCAAGAAACAGACTACACTATTTGGACTGAGCGTGGTACATAGGCAAAATGAAATTTTTAAATATTGAAGAAGACGATGACACAAATCGGTCAAACACTCATCATAACTTTTTTAAGTTGACCACAAAATATAGTTCTTTATGTAATACCACATCATATCTGTAAATGCCATTCTCAGCAATTACATCAAACACAGAAGGCCACAAAAGTTGTCAAAGAACTGATTAACGAAGAGAGTAAGGAATATGTTAGAAACCAGCTTTCAAAAATATAAATAAATAATATAAACTACTGATGGATTACCTCAACAAATCATTTTCTAGCTTCCTTGCTCTACCCATGAAGTCTTCCATAACTCGTGAAAGATGATGGTCATCAATTCCATAAGATGTTTTGCACTTATCAGCTTGGCTACAAAACAATTGCCCAAAACAAATTACAATGGGCAGAATAATTTCACTCTTAAATAGCAAGTAAAACGTGATCCTGCACAGATATGATTGAACAATTTCAAACAACTTCAGAATAGTTCTACATACAAGTTTGCTCCATCAGGAGGCGCTTCAGAATAACTTTTCGAGCAAGAGACTAGGCTGCATGCATCACCTAATGCTAGTCTAGCAACAAAATAAGCCACAGGCTCATAGTTTGAACTGGCATCTGCAGAGAGAACCACTGCTGGAGGAGCACTAAAAAGTTGCTGCATAAGTTGTGTTGTCAAAATAAGTCGTCTTCTTGCTCTAGGCATTGGTAGTCCATATTCAATTGTGCCAGTGTCATCCTCAACCTAATATAAGAAAATAAGATATAAAAACTACTAGAAGTTTGTGCAAGGACTGAAAGTAAAGTCATGAATAAGTATACAGATGGTGACAACAGTTCACCTTTTCTCTCAATCGATTTGCTGATTTGGACCAGTCTGTTTCTGCCATGCTGCAAACAAAGAAAGTTCTTGCATATTAGTTAAAACTTAAAGTAACAGAAACAAAATTAATAGGAAAAGAAAAAAATAAGTAAACATCCCTCTGTCTCATTATAGCTGTGTCCTCTCAGCCTTCAAAGTGTGGCATGAATTTTAAGCCATAGCGAAAATAAAATTATTACATTATATTAAATATTTTAAATAGTTGAAATATAGAACATAAATAAATCAAAAGGGAACAATTTGAATACAGGGCCCATATCCTTTTTTTCTTAATGAATCTATTTTTATTCAATATGATGTATAAATGTGCTCAACATGTATATAAATTCAGGCCATGCTCTGGAAGGGGGACAACTAAAATGGGATGGAGGGAATATAAATGCAAGCTTGGGTGAAAAAACAATGTAGTATATAAATATATACAGAGGGAGAGAGAAAGTAAGTAATTGCTGTACATTCCAAACCACCTGATAGTCTGTAGATTTCGAGAACCTTGTAATACTTCTTTGTGCCAAGATTGAAGCTCAGATGTAGCATTTTTGCGCTTCTTTGGTCTCAAATCCACAAACGTCTGACCTACGTTATCTAGAGGCAATGACTGGGGTGGAGAAAAATGTTCAACTGCTTGCGACGCAGAGATTGAGCTTTGCCAAGTACCATTTTGATTTGTATCAGCAGCAGCATTTACATGCTCCATTGAATTTAGTGTATGCAAACTACTAGAAGACTTCCCAATCATGAATGGTTGTTCCACAATCTTTACAGTGTCAGCTTTTTGTGCATCATATATTTGCAACATCTGCCCATTTTTAAAGGTTCCATATTGACTAAACCAAGATGGTGCCATCTGTGGATTAATCTTAGGCTGTTCAATTCTAACAGAAGCTGTACTATTACCATGAGAATAACTTTGAGACTCATTCTGATTAAATGCAAGCATATCCTGAGAAGGTACATTTCCGAGTTGAGAAGAAGAGGCATTCCTCTCCAAATAATCATCTGCCACTGAGTAACTAAGCATTTTGGGATCTCCAGAAGGAACGGAGGAGCGTGAAACTGATGCATCTTCCACCATACTATTGCTTTCATTACGCTGTTCTGACTTGGAAGCAAGTTGCTCACCAAGCAGAATATTATTGGGTCCTTTCGGTCTCTTCAAGCTCCTATTACTTGGATCAGTCTCTACATTTTTCATGGCTCGCATTTGATTCAGTAAGGAGTAATTTTGTTGGAAGAAGTTATTTGGTTTCAGAGAACGGCCAAAGGCTTCAATATCTCTCTGAGTTGAAGCGGGATTCGAAGGAGATGCATCAGAGAGATGCTGGATGATGGACTCTTTCCTCTGTGATTCATTCATCTTTTGAACCAAGTCAATGTTTCCAGATGACACCTGCAGACAGGGATTTTCCTTCGTCAGTTGCTCTTCTCCACTAACAAAACCTTGTGAATGCACGGATCCTGAACCTAAGTCAGAGGGAATATTCCCCCTTATTTTTGCATCTTGATCCTCTAGATTCCTCCGAGCAGATGAAGTTGATTCCACATTTTCTGATTGATGAGACTGAGAAAGTTTTGGCTGGACCTGCCGAGCCTGAGCACCTAAAAATTGTTGCTGCACAGGAACATTGGTCCAGATATTAGGCAACATTTTGGGAAATGCACCCTGTTGAGACATGCCAGTAGCAGTGAAAGGCTGAGAAACTGACACCACCTCCCCGGGTGAGATTTTTTCAGCTGGGGCTCTTTCATGAGAATAGTTGGTAGCAGTTGGCCGGGAAATGTTCGCATATGAATTAATGTTATCATATGGAACGCTGCAAGCTGTATTGGGAAAAGAAGCCTCTGCAGATTGACCAGTAAGGGTAATAAAAGAGCCATCTGCCTGTTTGGGAGGGAGGGCATGATTATCAAAAGGCACATCAATTGACTGACTCATTGATCCTTGTTCCCTTGCTCCAGCTATTAGTTGATTTTGAAGTTGACTTCTTGAATAAGGAAAACCAGAATTAAATGCAGAAGAGTTTCCCTGTGTTTTACGCACCGATGCTTCATGGGAAGTTTGTCCAGGAAAAACATTTCTATTATTCTTGAATTCTCCTTGAGATCTTTCGTGTGAAGAAAGCAAAGATTGACCCAAAGTGGTGGAAGACAACTTTATATGACCCTTGTCTCCTCTATCAGATGTTGCCTGATTTGAAGTAGGAGAATTAACTGTTGAGGGGCTCTGAGAGACATGGTTTGAAACAGACAGCCGTTGTGATGGAGGGGCCAGTTGTAAGCCAAAACCTTGAGAGGCAGAGGACTGACTTTGCTGGAGGCGACCACCAGATCCATCAGAATTTTCTGCTTCAGTCGTTTCAGATAAAAGATTGCGTTCAGAAGAACTAAAGTGCATCCCCATGCCACGCTCCTTTGATTGATCCACCTTGTGTAGAAGCTCCAGCATATTTTGACTGCAGTAAACAGAAAAAGTCAAAAGTATGCACTTCGAAGCCAAAAACAGCAAATGCCATAAAGAGCAAAAAAGTGACTTTTTATAGAAAAACTTGCATTAGACATGACTATTGAAATAATACACAAGCCTTAAAGAAGTACAATAACACGCATCTCAGCAAATGATCAAAAGATAGAAGTTGGTAGATTCTGAAAATATTGAAGGTTTTCTTTATTTTTAAAAAGAACGTAAATTTTAAATTAATTCTGTACTACCTTGAATGAGATGCCTTGTTCGATGCAATCATGCCAACAGATCTGTCGAAGGGAGCAGACATACTAGGTTTATAACCAGGAAGAATGCCCCTATGGGGCACCTCATCTAATCCTTTAGTGTCTCCTTCACGATCAGCCCATTGCCCCTGTAGATAGAAGAGCATTCACATTACCTAGCCAGCAAAAGGTTTAAGGAATAGGTATATACTCATAAATACACATATACACGTATAATTAAACCCATAATTCACCTTCCCCATTTCAGTAGAACTTTTAGGAACATGACCAAAAGGTTTTGAATGTCCAAGGAACACTTGCTCTTGACTTTTTAATCCTTGAGAGTTGTGCAAAGGCATGGCCTGTGAGTGGGTAGCCTGCCTCGCCCGATAAGAAGGCTCAACATCCTCGTCCAAATTTCCCATAGGATGGTACTGAAATTTTCGAGAGACAGAGGTTTTCCGACCAACCTGATTAGATGACTTTTGCTTCCCACCTGCCTGAATCCGTGAATCACTAGCATCTGACAACACATTTTCCTTCAAACCAATAGCTGAAGTGTGGTGAGGCAAGTTTGAACGATAGCTGTCATTAAGGTTCTCCTTTATATTGAAAGTGTCCATCTCATGCATCTCAACTTCCTCCTTCTCAGAGCTATTCAATGACGACTCCAAAAGCTGAGAGCCCTTATTGATAGTATTCTGCAATTTTCCTAAGCGATCACTTCCTTTAGATTTCGCCGAGGAATTAACAAGTTTCCAATTATTAAGGTGGTGACTATTTGGAAGAAATTGACTAGCTTCCTCGCTGGCCCTTGTATTGCTTGAATTTGCTACTGCAGCAGCATTGCTCAAGCCTGATCCCTCTCTGCTCACCTGTGGACTTCCCATTGTAGATCTTAGCTCCTCCAATTCAACAGCCGAATTAGGTACAGAACTAACTCTCCCTACGCCATCATAATTACTCAATTTCTCATGCATAACTCGCTTCTGATCATTTTTCTGAGATTTATGCATTGATTTCTCATTTTCATGAATATCAAATGACGCATCCCCAAAGGGTGTTACAGACTCAGTAGCACCCCAGTTATTTGGTTTATTGGATGGTTGGCTAAATCCACTCTGCTGAGGAGTCCGATAACTTGAACTACTTTTTCCATTCCTATCTGCATCCACAGAATGAGAATCATTTCGATAAGTCTGATTCCCATGATTTAGCCAATTACTTCCTCCTGCTAGGGACTGATGAATGGGTCGTTGAGAAGAATTATCATGCAGTCCCTCACCATGTTCTTCTGAAATATTTTGTCCAAATTGTTGAAATCCTTGGGCACTATGATAGTTATTTTTCAGATTCGCATCATCAGATGGGAGATCAGAACCGATACTAAATGTTGAGGTAATCTGCAAATTGCTATCATCCAAAGACGTCTGACGTTTTCCGGTGTCATTATACATTGAAGGCTGATTGTTCCCAGTAGGAAGATCGGGATTCTGAAAGCTAAAACCAGTCCATTCTTCCTGAAGCCCTAGATCGCTACTAGAAGTCTCAGCCACAGCGGATTGCATAAGAGCACTCCAGCTGCCACTTTGAATAGAAGGGAACCCGTGGATAAATCCTGCACCACCCACTAAATTAGAGGCTCCTCCACTCATGTCAGAGCTCTTGCCAAATGCATCCCATATGCTATCATCATCTGAACCAAACAAAATCTTTTCTTCAGTAGGATCTAGGGCAACTGAATTTTGTGAAGAAGATGCTTGCGCTGTTTTATCTTTTACTATTTCTGATGGACCAACTATCTCCTGCCTCCCTTGGAATTCCTGCAAAGGCACATTCCTTTGCAGGGGATTCAGTTGCTGAAGGTTTTCCATGTTTATCCCACTGTTTAGACCTTGACCAGAATTATGTCTGAACAAGTTTTTACCCTGAAAACCTTGTCTACTGATTAAGGTCCCATCTTGCATGCTAACTTGTTCTGGGAGTACAGTATATTGCTTAACTTGAAAAGAATTGCTATAAGGTGCCATTTGCTGCGAAGACTTATCCATTGCAATATGAGGATACTGGTTTGAGCTTCCCCTCAAGCTAGAAATAGGAACTCCGTATAGAGATTGATCAACTTGCTGATGAACCAAACCCACAGAGTGTGATACCTGACCTTGCTCAGGAGATAAGACAAGTCCACTAGAGGATCCTTGCATAGCCTGAGAAGCACGCTGAAGCCAGTTTGTGTTTCCTGCTGTAACCTCAGTCGCCCAAGGATAATTAGATGCATCAGAAATTGGAGTGCCATTAATAAGTGCATGTGAATGGTTGCTGGATGCCTGTCTGGCGAATGAGGGAACCTGATTTACTGAGTTCTGCTGCCTTGCATCTAGTTGCCAAAGTTCCTTTTGCGTTCGAAGCTCTTGCACCCTCCTGATCATGACTAGTTTCTGCATTAGTTGCATGTCATTAAATTCAGACTGTTGCTGCTGTAAAGATTGCAGCATGCGGGGATGCTGGCCACCCATTTGCTGTTGACCACCAAACAAATCAAAACTAACAGGAGATTCAGAGGAGTCCAACCTAACTGAAGTGGTGGGATGCTCAGGACCAGTCCCTTGCGATGGTACATAACTAGATACGCCTCTTGTGAGTAGATTATTCTGATCAGATTCTGTATCCATTCCCAAAAAATTTGTTTCATCCGGCCTAGTGTGGAAAACCTGACGTCCATACATATACCCATTCAAATTTGGGTGTTGGTTATGAGATTGACTTTTAGCCAATTCAGGCCTTAAAGTTGGATGTGTGGAGTTCAAGCCATGTGACACCTGCAGAGAATGACTGTCGTGACCTCTCTCAAGATCTGCGTGAATGCCACATATGATTAAAAAGTAATGAATTAAACATTCTAATCATAACTCAAATGAATATTTCATATCATCTTTACCGTCATATGAACTAAAGGTATAACAAATACAATGTAATCAACTTATAAGAACTACTCCATTCATTCTACAAAAAGAGTCTCATTAGAATTTTTTTAGTCAATTAATGAAATCCTAACATTCAAAATTGATGTAATTTTATGTGATTTTGAAAACTGCAATAGTTAGTATTTTAAACTACATCAAAAAGTATTACTAAGTACAAAATTGCTATTTCAAAAATTAAAATAAATTCAAAATCATAGTTGAATTTTAGGATTTCACAAATTAACTAAGATCAAAGTCAAATGGGACTCTTTTTTGTGGAAAGGATGGAGCAATAGGATAAAAGTCATCTCTTTCCATTCCATTCTAAGTGGACCTAAAAGTGGCACAAATTTTTATTGAAACTATATTTTATGAATTAGATTGTCTATAAATATTGTACGATCCAAATTGATCCCTACTAAATTTAATGGGCCCACTCTTCTTTTGTTTATATGCCTGTAGTAGTAATTTTAAACAGGTTAAAGTTAGTCGTGCAACTTTGACATTTAATTTGGGACATCCCAGAAAGGAAAATTCTTATTAAAGTGGGATGAAGGAAGCAAAACAGTAGAAGTCAGTCATTTAAGTAGTTAGACAATTGATACCTGATTGCTGCGTATCGTAATTTTTCAGCTTGGAGCTCTCTACATCAATTTGCTTCTGGATACCAACCCACGGATTGTTATTTAGCAACGGCCAGTTCCCGTCTGCAACCTGTGAGTGATGCTGGCTCTGGGACAAGTTGTCTTGTGCAAAAAAATTGTGAACCCTGTCTCCAACTTCGTTGCCAGGCATTAAAAATTTCAGCAGCTAAAATTTGATTTACCTACAGAAGTAATAAAAGAATCAATCGAGTTCAAACTTCAAAAAGCCTCTTGTCAGGTTCAAACCTGTAAAAACAAAGTATCACACCAGCCAAAGATCCAAAAAACAAAGCATCAACCTCAATAGACCCATCAAGTGTTTAAATAAATAGAAAACTGAAAAGGCTAAATAAGTGTAAAACTGAAAGGGAAAAAAATCGGCAAAGTTAGCTAAAAATGGCCACATAACTTTCTGCAACATTTATAAGCAAGAATATTGTTTGACCATTAAATTTTCCAAGTCTTGAATCTTGATACACGCTTAACCAGTGAAATACAGGAAACATGACCAATATTTAAAACCTCAAATTACCATACCAAACAAGTTTTTAACATTTAGTCATCTTTCAGTTCACAAATATCCTATTTAAAACTTTCAACTTATTATTATTCCCTCCTTTCTTCATCTTCTCTTTTTGTTTTTTAGCAAGCTCCTTCCTTCATCTTCCGATTAGCAAGACTCAGTAAACCAACAGAAATAGAATTGTTAATAACAAAAAAAGACAGCTAAATAAAACTGCTGACTATGCAAAGTACCAATTTGGCCACTTGGCTCTATTGAAGTCGAGTCAGATTTCATAATTCCTCGCTTCTTCACATTTATTTTGCTTGAGCTGTTTATGGACTATATCAATGTACTTAACTTGAGAAACAAAGCCTAGGGACTAATAAAAATCTAAAATTACATGAGATAACAAAATACCAAGGTATATTTAACTCTTACTACGGCCAATCTACCAATTTTGGATGAACTACCACCAAAAAAAAAGCCCATTTATGTATATACGTTGATGGGTAATTATATCTTGTTTATTTCACTTAGATGCTGCAAAATCAATATCTATCGATAATATCAATAGTTACTGAAATGGTACCATAATACATTTCACATGAGTCACAAAATGAACTTGACTTGGCCATCAATGCCGAATTGTCGTAAATTATTAATATCGCATAAATTAACGGGTATCTTGGTAATAACCATTGTGACATCAGCACCACAATGTCATTACACTAAACACAATCTATAATATTGAATCCTTATAAATTCACATAACGCCGTCAAATATAAGGGCCACCAAACAGATCTGCACTTAAACGAGAGAGGTATGTGAGACTTAAGCAAGTCTAAGACAGTTACTTGCAACTTGTCGGAAGAGCTCACAAAAGGAGCCAAGGACACATGGCTGGTGTCGGATTGCCAAATTATGCTTTATTTCTCTTCTTATTTACATATCAAGTTTGTAATTAATAGCCAAAATCTTTCCACTAATTCTCAGCCAGTAATGTGTTTGGTAAATGAATTGTTAATGGCCTAATTTGGTTACAGGTGAATATATAAATTTATTTTAATATGTATTACATATGGGTAATAAATACTCCCTCAATCCCCAAAAGAATAAAAAGAATGGGTTAAATACCAAAAGGAAAAAATTGCAATCAAAGGAGGAATGGCTTAAGTGCAAAAGTCAAAGCTATAATGTGGGCTAAAGTCAACATTGTCCCGTATTTGTGTCATAATTTTATGAGTTCCACTAACACTATATAAAAGCTAAGTATAAGGTTAAATATTAATTATCTTATACTCTTTCCTTTAATTTAGCTTTCTTAATTTACATAAAATTTGTAATTAAAACATTCTGTTTGGAACATAGATGGTAGTAATTATGTTTTTTAAAATTTACTTATTTAAAAACATAAATAAATGTACATCGCAATTTATAAATCTTTCTTTCTAGTTGTATGTGTGATGTGCATGCAATTCTGCATGCAGGAGTGAGAAGCATCCCCGTCTCCTTGTCCATTATTTGATAGCATGGCAACTTTTTATTCTTGATAAGAGTTATGGAATGGAGTTGGGTTAGCCCTTCTAGTGTGGAGAAGCTTCTTCTTGGCAAATTTTGGGACTTAGGCATTTGCAGAGGCAAGGATCAAAAGATCTCTGGAGGTGCGCGTATTTTGTTAATTTTCAGAGTGTTTGGGTAATAAGAATGCTACGATTTTCAGAAATAGGTGGATGAGCTTTCACTAGCTTTGGGAAGGTTTCTTTTTATGATCGACATTGAGTGCCTTCCGCAGACTGCTAGTTTGAATCTACTTAGGGACCTAAGGAATGCCCTCTTTTGAGGCTGTTGGAACTGTCTGTTTCAAATTTTTCTGTTTGTGTAAGCTGCTTGTTTCATCTTAGTAGGGTCAAAAACATAAAATTGAAAATGGCCACTAACAACAATCTGGCAAAATGCTGATTTTTTTTTTATTATTTCCAAATTGCTTATTTGAGGCAAAATAGCCTCTTTCCCCCAAAAAAATGATAATAATACCAAAAGTACCCCTAAATGTTTATAATAGCATATTTTTTTATTTGAGCAATAAAATTAATATTTAAGAATTCTTTCAATATTATTTCAGCAATTATGTTTAGTTAAAACAAACAGACCTCCATGATTATTTCAGCAATCACTTGTAAGCAATTATAACTTCTGCATAAATTACATTTTCAGAAGTTATTTTCAGCTAAAGCAAACAAGCCCATTATAGGTTTGTAGGTTTTCCGATTGTCTTTTTCCTTCCTGGACGGGGATCTTGTCCTAATTAATGGAATCTTCTCATTTTATCTAAAACAGTGTTTTAAAAATCGCCGTCTAGGTCCACTTAACCCCTGCCTTAACTGCCTGGGCAGTAGGCGCTAGGCAGTCCTCTACCACCTAGATTTGGCTAGCCCGCCTAAGTCCCGTCTAAACAAAATCAGATCCCTACCGCATCAATTTGATAAAGGCTTTAAAACTCTACAATACATAAAATGAATTTGTTTAGCCTTAAAGATTGTTTTTTGGAACTATTGGATTTTGTGACTCACTCGCCCGCCCGCCACCAGTGGAAGCAAGCTATCCCCCTATGTTGGTTGGGGGAAGAGGGCATTTCCATTGCGAATGATTCAATCCAGCCACAAGTTCCCATACGGCTATCTTGTTACGACTTCACCCCAGTCAAAGACCCCACCGTGGTATGCGCCAATAAGACCACCAAAAGCCTTTGTGGCACTAGTGGTACACACAAGACATGGGTGATCATTGGTCCGATACTTTGGGCAAAGCAAATTCCCAAGGTGTGACAGGCGATGTGTACAGGGACCGGGTACATATTATACCGTATAAAAATAAATAAATGATACCGCTTAAGAAAACACCTAGTCTACCTGAGATAACGCCTAGACACCGCCTATGTGCTAAGAGCCCCCTCCACCGTCTAGATCCGCCTAGCAATTTTTAGAATACTAATCTAAAATATAATGGTAAGCATTTCATTATATTTATATTTATGAATATCAAGATAACATTTTAAATTAGCAGTATGTGCAAAGGTCGTCCTAGAATTTTAATTCGAACTACGGTCAAAGTTTTGAAATATGGGTGTGTAAAATGTGATCTTTCAATGAACATTGATTTTGGTATTTCAATTATTTACTGCATCAGAACAAGTCCTAGTCCCGTTAAGCAATGAATTGTAAACAGTATGTTGGATGGTGGTTCTACACTTACTAGGGAACCTCCTTGTTCTTTTTCCTTTTTTTTTGTTAAGAAATACTTGATAACTTTTTCTAAATTTTTGAGCAATTAAGTAGCTTTTCACTGTGTATGTACTGATGCGGAAGTAGAGCCTCGAGTGAAACAATATTTGGCCAAGATACTGTGCATTGAGTTAAGCACATTTTCCAAAATATCATACAAGGAACCCACATAACTAACAGTAACTTGTACAACACCAAGGTCTTTTCATATATACACATTGCACATATACTACCTACATACTTGCATATTTAGAGATATAATATATAAACACATTGTACATATACATATACACATGTATATAATGAGAGAGAATACATCCAAAAAGTGATATAAAGTCTCAGAAATCTCACTTAAACTCCACACATCATAAGCATACATTTATTAATAAAACAATAAATTTGACAGTGCAACAAGAAATTCAAAGCCATAATATGACCCTTCCAGTTATGAATCAGCAATTGAATCAAACACAAATACACCCATGGCACCTAATATCTAAACAAAATCGGGTCTTTTCGATGCCAATGGAGTGAATGACGAGAAAATTAGGGTTCGTCAAAAGATTAAAAAAAAAACGACTGAGCTTACTCGGGTGTTGAGGGGACCAACATTGAAGCTCGGACTGATCCTTGCGAAAGCTTTCAATTTCGCACTTTCTAGGGTTTGAATCGGCGAGATAACTTACAGAGAGAAAGGGAGCGAGAAATGGGGTGTTGCAGAGAAAGATAAAGTAATCGAAATAGTGCGAAATTTTCAACGAACTGTAGGACGAGCTTAGGTTCGGACCAAGGCGTAGCTTCGAAACAACAACCGGGTCGTTCGGATTCCAAGACTGAGGTTCGGGTGGGAGGGTGTTAACATATGACATTTTTTCTTCTAGTATATTTGGGCGACTGAAATGCAAAGCTTACCCTCTAATTTGTACTATTTTTGTAAAATTCACTCTTTATATATTTTTTATTAAAAATCCTTATATAGTCAAATTATTTAATTTAATTCATCACTTAAAAATTTTAACTTTAGAATATTCTTTTTATTTCACTAAAATAACTTCCCTAGATTGTTTAATGCTATGTCTCACTCTTTACATTTGCTATATATCAATTGATTATTATTTTTTGTTGATAAATGTCTCGTACACAGAACCCATAATAAAATATCGATCGTATTATTGGTTTGTAGCATGTGTCATCATCATTAAACACCAACAGAAAATAGATTAAATAGATTATTATAAACACGTGTTGATCAATTTTCTCATTAATAGAGATAGGGAGTATAAGATGTATGAGTTAGGCGATCTAAGATTAAATATATTTGTTGGTGTTGTGATAATTCTTTTGTTAATTGGAAGTCGTTTGAGTAAAATAAAATAAGTATTATAATAGTAAGATTCTCAAATGATGAATTATAGTGAACTAATTTGAATATACAAGAGTTTTTAACAAAAAAAAAAAGTATATAAAGGGCTTTTTCATCGAGATGCAAAGGTTTGGAACCCTATACAAAGGACGTTTCCTTTCAGATGCCAACTATCTATTCTTGCTACGAAGGCGTTCTACAAAACCAAACCGCCCCTCGCTCAATCAAGTACCCATTGCTTTATTGATAGGCCCACTTAGGTTAAGAAGCATTATCCCTTAATTCTTACTAACTTTCAATGTGTGTGTAATCGACATATTGCTAGGCTTAACTCAATCGAACAAGAATCGTTAATTTCGCTGTCAAAATTTTATTAATTACGTTGTACGTGTGTGTGTATATATACATGTGATTTTATGTTAATTATATTACATAAACAGGGTTGAATAATGAAAAATAATTTATTATTATTTATTTGTAATTATATATTAAATTAAATATTATCACAGTCCAAAAATAAGTAATGTAAAAATTATAAATTAAATGTTATCATAGTCCAAAAATAAGTAATGTAAAATAATAGTGCGTAAGAAAATGATAAAATAGAGGGATGAGTAGGAGGAAAAAGAAATAAGTAATAAAATTTCAAGGCATCTAACACAATAAAAATGACACATGGCCAATGTGTGCGGTATATTTTTGGGAGCGTTATAAACAACAAAGAGGAGCAGCAGCAGCTGCAGCTGTAGACAGGAAGTTCAAACTCGCACATACACAGAGACAGAGAAACGAGAGAGAGAGAGAGAGAGAGGGAGGGAGAGGGAGAGCGAGAGAGAGAGAGAGAGAGAGAGAGAATGGTGGGTGAAGAAAAGAGGCATCAGATGATGCAAAATCTATTCGGTGACCAGTCAGAGGAAGAAGAGGAAGAAGTTGAATCAGAGCACGAATCTAATCGACAGCCGGATTATGCCTCCGTACGATGTTCTTTACCGAATTCCTTCTTTAATTTTACTTTTTGTTATTCAATTCACGGGTTTTATGCAATCATTTGTTCTTAATTTATTATAATTCATTCAATTGCTGGTTTTTATATACAACTGGTTTATTTATAAGTTTATTGGGTGAAATTCGAGAACAGAGCATCAATTTGCCAGATTTAATTGAAAATTATACCATTGTACTGGTTATTTTTCGAATATATTAATGAGGTGAGCTTAACTAAATTCTCTACCTTTTATTTATTAATTTTTCGTTTGAGGCCTTTTCTTGGTGGCAGTGTTTTTTTTTGGGGGGGATGGGCTGGAGATGGATGAAGGAGCTTAATTTTGTTAAATGCTTCAAGTCTTTTTGTTTTCTGAGGCTATATGGAATTTCTCTATCATTCGTTGGTTGGTTTTAGACATAGACTGAAAAAGGAGCAAACCATAGATCAGGGTTTGACTGGAGCTGGTATAGTTATTATGAGCAACGGGGTTGGAATTAAGCAGTCATAATTTTGTTCTCATTTGCGGGTGCCATACAATTAGACGGAAGGAATTGTTGCATGTAGATCTAATTCTGAAGGGAATAATTATTGGGCACCACAACGGAAATTTGATATTTCCACAGGTCTCACTAAAATGAATGTGGGTCCCATTTATTATTCAGGGAATCTTGCTGAAAATTAATTTCCCATGTGGAAATATGAATTCCCTAATTATTTATATAGTGTTTTACAAGGATCATCATGGAGAGCTTCTTCTTGTTCTAATGCTCTTTGTTCTATTGTCCTTCAGATTATGTCAGTATGTTGTGCCATAATGTCTGACAAGAGCTTATGTAAAATCTGTACTTTGTCGTATTTTCTGTTTTATGAAGGTTAATGGTAAATATGTGTAGTTTACGTTTACCGTACTAATTGGTGGATGAAATGATGCCTTAAGGTCTATAGTGTTTTGGAAGTAATGTATCCTTTTCTCATCTCTCTACAATGCGCTGTCAAACTGTTTAATTCTGATATTGTAATTGTTGTAACAATACCTGACCAGGATGATGGGGATGGAGGGATGGAGCCGGAGGTTGAAGGTGAGGCTGAAGTAGAAGGTCAAGGGGAAGTGGAGGTAGAAATGGAGAGTGATGGTGAATTACATGATGCAGATCCCGTTCATGGAGAGAGCGAGGGTGAAAGGGACCAAAGTTCTCAAGAGGTGGAAGTTGGTGATCAAAGGGAAGAAAGTGAAGGAAAAGATTCAGAGAGCGATGAGAAAGAAGACTATGGTCATAGAGTTGTAACAAGTAGGAGAAGGGATGTTATTGAAAGTGGATCAGAAAGATCTGAAGAGAACCGCTATGCTGATAATGAAGACGAGGAAGTTGATCAGGCTAGAAGTCCGAGGTATCATGCCAGCTTCTCTCTGTTTATTTCTTTATCCCCACCCCAATCGAAAGCATTTATTGCAAATCTCTATGCTCTGTAACTTCTGTTGCTTATACAGTAGTTCAATTAGGTTTATGAGGGTTCTCACCTTCCATGCATGTGCAACTGTACTAATTCTTCATTTCAACTCTTGTTTATCACTGTTCATTGGCATGCCGCATGAGTTAAGACATTCTTATGTTAATGAGTGCGTAGAGAATTACATTCCAAAATTAACACGTATAAATTTCTGTCGAAAATTATATTGCAGATGGATCGCAATTTCAACCAAAAGATTGTACCAACACCCCTCCCCCCACCCTTTCTTTACTGTTGTAACTAAAACCAAAATTTACCTGAAAAAAGAACAAAGAAAAATATAGGCATTCCATGACTCATGTGAAGAAACAAACTGTTTTGGTGCTTTCATTTCCTTGACGTTACTCTGAACTTCACTTTCTGGTTACCCGACCTCGAGTCCTGAACATATTTCTTTGTTTAGATGAGAAGTTTTATTAGATAGAAAGAGAGTAGAGAGAGGGAGGACTAGGTGTCCTCCAACGAATTACAATAGGGCAAATAAGAAAAAAGCTAGTGGAGCACAGTCCACCAATCTCTATTAACATATGAAATAGCAACAGCTCTAAAAGCTCTCATGGCTGAAATCCACAACTGTGCCAGAAATGATACTTTATCCCATAGAAGGGATAGAGATGGATATCATTGAAGATTCTAGCATTCATTTCAATCCAAATGCCCCCTAGAAAGACAAATAAAACTTAAATTCCAGAGGGATTTTTTTTGTTAAGTTATTTCATAGGGATAGTTTACAATGTTATATACTACATTAAATCTTATACTAACGGAGGTATTACAAAATTTGGCAAATTCCACATCTCTCTTTGGAATAAAAGCTCATCCAGCAGATTGTACAGTTTTGGAGTCATAGGGACCCTGGAATTCTATTTAGTTAAATCAGGAGAATCAAGATTGCATTACCTGATTGAATTTGTAACTTTAACTCCACAGGAAGGGCCAAAGGGCCAGTTTCCTGGATGATATCTTGTCTTGGATGGGCTGTCTGTTTTGACATCCACTCCATCTCTCTTTATTATCATTGAAACAAATGGAAACAGCAGTTAACTTGTTTTTTTGTTCTGATTCACACTTATATAATTTCTAGTATGCTGACCAATTTTGGAATCTTGACTTTAGCCATAGATCACCTGGCGAGGAAGATGATGAGGCTCATATTTCACACTTGGCGCCTGAGATTCGTGATGTATTTGGGGACTCTGATGATGAAGAACCAACCGAATATGCGGTTGAGAATCACGTTGAGCATGATTCTAATGTTCGTATTGTTTTTTTTTTTTTTAATTTTATTTATGGTGCTGCCCATGTTGTACTACAGTAATGAAGTATATAAACATCTTGTTAAATTGCTATAGAGATCCCCTATAGATGAGGAAGGAAGTTATGAGAAAGATCTCAGACCAGAGGATATGCTAGCTGATGAAGAGGGTCGGTATGAATCTGAAGAGGAGAATATAGAGGCTAAACACAAGGAGAAGCCAGTTGGCCCACCTTTGGAGCTAGAGATTCCTCTGCGTCCTCCTCCAGCCCTTCCTGAGAAGGTTTTCTCCCTCTTTGTTTCTGTGTAAAGCTTTAATTCCACACATATTTTCATTACTGACCTTGGTACACTGTTATAGTTGAAAATATAAGATTGAAATATTTTGAGAATATGAAACAATAAACGTAAAATACAATGTACAAGTATATTTTGACACTTCTTAAAACAACACCAAATTCACTAAAAATGACACTTATTATGAATCGGAGGGAGTAGTATCTAGAAGTTGATTATCCCCCCCCCCCCCCCCCCAAAAAAAAATCAATGCCTACAAGTTGTTTGTTGTATAGTTGTGATCTTATTCCCCTCCCACCCTAAAAAAAAAAAAACAAAACAAAACAAAAAGAAAGGAATTTTGAGAGGTATGCAGTAGTTTACTTAGATTACGGTTGCATTTTAGTTTTTTGTTTTAACAAGTAAAAAGTGGTTGTATTAGGCTTGTGTTACTTAAATATTCAGTTCACTGGTAACTTGTTATGGAAATTTCAATTCTGTCCTATATTCTTGCAGATGAACATGATTAAAGTCTCTAATATAATGGGTATTGACCCTAAACCATTTGATCCCAAGACATATGTTGAAGAGGATGTATTTGTGACGGATGAATCTGGATCCAAGAAACGTATTCGCCTGGACAACAATATTGTGCGCTGGAGGACCGTGAGGAAACCTGATGGCACAATTTCTGTAAGTGAACATGTGGATGCATATTTTACCTATTCATTCCTTGTGCACATATAATAAACTTGTGAATCTATACATACAACGTTTTGCGGAATGCATGATACTATTGCGGAACATGTTGTAATCGTTGAAAATTTTGCAAGTACTTGCAAAATAATGAAAATATATTTTCAGTTAAGTTTATTATTTTTAGTAATTTCTAGCAAAGTTCCACCGAAGAACACATTTTTTATGTTCTAGACAACAATTTTTTTTTGGTAAGTGTGTTGTAGGCAACAATTTTGCACATCTTTCAAACGTAAAGTATCTTCTTGTTGTGCAGCGTGAAAGCAATGCCCGCTTTGTGAGATGGTCTGACGGCAGCTTACAATTATTGATTGGGAATGAAGTTCTTGACATATCCGTGCAAGATGCGCAACATGATCAAGCACATCTTTTTCTTAGACATGAGAAGGTGAGATCCTACATTAGTTTGATTCATAATTATGGAGTATCCTATATTTAGAGGCTGAGCTTTATTTATACTGGTACCCGGTGGCACACGCGTTGCGTGTGTAAATTATGTGGGGTAAAATAGAAATTTTATAAAATTTGAAGGACTAAATAGAAAGATAGAAAAAATAATATAAAATGGACAAAATTGGAATTACCTTAAAATTTGAAGGGCACTTTCGGAAGCCAAAAAGGCTTCAGAAATTTGTTAACCCCAAAAGCCGGCCTCCGGCTTTATATATTAGATACCTGCTTTTTATCCCAAAAAAAAAAAAATTAAAAATTGCCTGCTTTGTCCTCCCATTGCATTGTATTTTTTCTAATAAAATCTTCTTCTTTTATCCTTTTTTTTTCTTTTTTTTTTCATTCATGCCTGCTATATAATTAAGAGAAGCTTGAATAAAATACCTATTAATACATGAAGGGCTGCTCTATCTCTGTCTCTCTTTTTCACTGAAATGCTGATATAAGATTGATCTCTCACTAGTCAATAGAACTGAGGGTTATCTCATTCATTTCAAGTTTCAGGAAAGTGATGACTAGCAACTTTTGGTTAAATATGGAAGAGAAAATTGCATTTCATCTGCATAGCAGCACATTTATTCTTGGATTTTTTGTACTCGACTATTCTGACATATCTTCTTTACTATAGCATTTTCAACATCACTTTCTTTGGGTTCTACATAGACTGCATATGCTATTAAGGATCACAATATTGATCCTAGCTGATGTTTCCTTCGATTGGATGTTGGAAAATATTTAATTTAAGTGAAGCATATTGAAGTTCTTGTAAATTTCTTCAAGTTGTTATCTTCATTCTTCAATCGAGCTCAAGGGGAGTGTATTCTTAATATTGATAACATTGGGACTTGGAGTTGACTTTGAAACTGTAATCTGGTTTTATGGGACGCTTTTCTTCTTCTTCTTTTCTCGTCTCATTGGCCCTTGAAACTGTATCAAGGCATATGGGATGTTTTTTTCTTGGAAGGCTCACCTGTTTATTCTTCAGGTGTACCCCTTTTTTGGCGTTTTAATTGAATCATTACTTATCAAAAAAAAAAAGAAAAAAGAAAAAAGAAAAAAGAAAAAGGAAATAGGGGATGAATGATCATATAAAGTCCAATCTACGATCATGATGTAGCTAAATATCTTATTTCATGTATCTGTTTCTATCTTTGTTTGCTGCTAGAACATGCGATGAACTTAATTGATAATTGCTCTACCCCACTATGCAGGGGATTCTCCAATCGCAAGGAAGAATTTTACAGAAGATGAGGTTTATGCCTTCATCGTTATCATCTAACTCTCACAGATTATTGACCGCCCTTGTTGATTCACGGCATAAAAAGGTTTACAAGGTCAAGAACTGTGTCACTGACATTGACCCTGAGAGGGAAAAGGAGCAAAAAGAGAGGGTAATCATTTAATAGTGTGGTTTTGTTTGGAACTTCACATTTTCGATATTCAATTTATAATATTTTCCATTTTGCAGGCTGAAAGCCAAACAATTAGAGCTAATGAGCTTCTTAATCGGAAGAAGGAAAAGGTTAATAGGAAATATACCCAAACTGTACGCAGGGAGCGCCAACTTTCCCCTGGTTTCTTGGAGGATGCACTTGATGAGGCAGGCTTTAATTTTCTATTTTCTGTCCGGACTTTGTTTTAAAAATGCCATATATCTTTCTCAGTGATATCCTGATTTTGTCTCCCTGTTAGACATTATTAATTAACATTTAAAGTAGATTTTGTCTTAAAAACTTGGTAGACTAATTATATGACTCTGTCCCTCTATAAGTAAAATTGACACATATTCACACTCAGAACGGTACTTCTTCTAATCGAGTCCATTTTCTTCTCTTTCAGGCTGACATATAGAACTCATATCTTGTCCTGCAATTAGAGTTGCTTTTCTGCTTGCATGTTATTCTAATTTCTAACCTTTCTTCATTGTCCATAATTTATTAGGATGATGAACCCGATTATTATGAATCTAGACGTTCTGCTCCTCGAAGACGCTTTGATGAAGACATGGAAATGGAAGCTCGAGCAGAGAAGCGGATTATTAATGCAAAGAAGGCATGCTATTTGAACTATAAGCACAAATCACATCTTTAATACAAAAAAATAATTTTCTGTTTAAATCAATTTCCTATTTGTATATTTACTCTCAGGGGCACAAAGATATACCTCGCAAGTCATCATTGCCAGCTGCAAAATCATCTCGACGCCCAGTTGATTTTTCTGAAAGTGAGAAAGAGGAGTCTGAGTATGAAAGTGATGGGGAGGAGGAGGAAAGGTCACCTCCACGTAGGATGGCTGAGGAGACAGAACTGGACGATGAAGAAGATGAGGATGAACACTATGAAGAGGAGGTAGCTGCTGATGAAGCATCAGATGAAGAGGTTGAGGTATGAATAAACTGATGAACATTTGAATTAATTTGCGGACTTCAAAAAAAAGGTTCCAGTTCTCTTGCTCAAGTGGCCATTTCCATTCATTGTTAGCAGATGGGTGGCGGATTTCAGTTTTGTATTTCATATAGTTGATACTCCTATTTTAGAAGTCATTTACTTGTTCAGTTGGTTGATAATTGGTATGAAAAATCTTGAAAATCTTAAATATTTTGTGGATTGAATTCGATCAGCCATTTCTACAGGCTATCAGTTTCAATAAAATATGTACCAAAATTGGAGTTAATTTAAATAATTATGAAGATCATCATGGTAGAGTTTGGTGGAGGCTTTTGATGGGCTCATGGGTTTTAGAAGTCCATCTAAAGAAGTAAAAGATGCTTGGTGAATTAATTTTGGCAATCTTCTGGAAGAAGCTCATTTCCTAATTCCTATATGGCCTTGATGGACTAGCTTTCTGAGAGTTTAATGAGTGAAGTCAGAGTCGTCTTTTAAGTGCTAACATTGAATTGATGATGTTGTTGCTATTTTATGTCCTATATTTCCATCAAATCACCCCTATTCTTGAAAAAAAAAATGATTTGTAAAATATGTGTTACCTTTAATTGGGTGAAGTTACATTGGACACGAGGTATAGGTCTGGATTCTCTTCCTATCTCGCACCCTTTGTTTCTCTACATGCTAAACCACTAACGCATATTGTATTCTGTTGGGGTAATAGGTAAAGCTTGACCTCAAGTGGGATATTGCAACGGGATTCCTCTTGTACTCTAGATGTCTCTCTATCTACATATTATATTGTTCTTCAATTATGTCGCTTCACACAGTTTCTTAATTTTTCTCATTCATCAAATTCTTGCTCCAGCTCATGGTAACATATTACATATTCTATAAAACTATATCCGAGAAGTTAAATTTTGTTTTGAAAAACAATATTCCTTACATCCCGCTTTAGTTGCTTCCTCTTCTTTTTGGGGATGTCCCAAAAGTTAGTTTTCTCTAGTTTTGTCTTATATGGAGGTTACCTACCTTCCTTTTTCTTGTTTACTCTTTGGTAGGGGTCCTTTAGGAAAGATACTGTTGGAACTTCATTTAAAAATTACAGAGTCGCCCAACTTTCGTACTATGCGTATAAAAGTAAAGAAAGCAACTGAAGTGGGACGAAGGGAGTAATTTTGAACCACCATCAACATATTTTTTCTAAAACATACTCGCCAGAACAACTTCATTTCTTGAAGTTACTTGTGAGAAGTGCAAACACATGCTTGCACTTGTTAATTAAAAATCCAAGCCCCCTGTAGGCTTGTAGAGTACCATGATTACAGCTTTTAAAACATGGACACATGCAATAGGCATATAAGGCCCAACATGGAAATATCAACAAGATAAGTTCTAAAAGCAGGTATACTTGTTTGTGCAATGTGCAAGATCAAACTGAGAGGCAACAATGAAACCACTTTTTTAATGGTGGGAAGTATGTAAGGACCAAAAACATGCATGCACCTTTTCCCTAATATCTCGCCACTTCAACATGGGTGTTGCTGGATTACTTTTACTTATAGGACCCACATGGTCTGTGCCTTGTTGCATAAGAGTGTAATAATTTTGATAGTTTCTTACACATGATGATAGGATATGTTTGTCAAACACACTCTTCCTCTCGCCTATTAAATACTACTAGTAGTAGAACAATGATATGTCAATAATACGACATCAGATTGAATATATTATATCAATCTTCATTACACTTACACGTGTACTTATTAATACCTTTTCCATTCTCTTTATTACTTTTGTGACGGTAGGTTTTAGTTTGGTATTTTTGTTTCCTCCCCTAGTTTTTCCATGCTAAAAGAGAATCTTAGTGACGCAATACAGCTAAGGCTTGCCAACCGCGTCTTGGTTAGTATTCAAGAGAGTTGGACAATTATCAAGATTTAAGAAGTCTATTTAATGAATTATGGATTTGTTGTACACGTGTTTGACAGTGTTCCTGAATTGTCAGTGGTGCCTAAAACGTGTCCAACATAGATACCACAAGCGTTCACGCATCATACAGTAATCCATTTGTGTTAAATGTCTTACGATCTTCATTTTTGGGCATCTGTAGAGCATAGAATTTATTATGATATTCTTTTTGGATAAGTATATACTTTGTTATCATTAATTGTTTTTCTATAATCAGAAATTATACCGTGGTTCACGTATTCAGATGTTTCCTATTTCGACAGTTGTCAGTAATTAACAAGTTATTTTCTCTTGTTTTTTGGGAAATTAATGTAGGAGCCAAAGCAAAAGGCTAAGGAATCCCAAAGAAATCTCAAGCGCAAGGAGATAGAGTCAGATGAAGACTCCCCTAAAAGAAAACCTACAGCACATCGTCGCTTGGCAGTTGTGTATGATAGTGATGAAGAATGAAAATGTGCTTCACAGAAGTACAAGGTAAGTAAGTTAACGTGACTCTTTTAGCGATGCAGCTAGCTATAATCTTTATAAATTTTCAACTTCTTCTAGTCTTTATATTTATTTACAGTTTATCAGTCAGTCCCAAGAAAAGATTCTTATTTAGAAGTCAAGCCTCTGAGAAACATTACTTTTTTGTTGATTATAATCACCACATGTGGTTGCTGAGTAAAAATGTTCAGCTGAGATTATTTTTGAGTATCGATGTTGGGGAGTAAAATCCACAATGAAGGCCTAAATACACGTCGGACTTGACCAAAAGGTTAAGCCATTAGTTATCGGGTCCACTCAGTTTTAAGCATTCAAGTTCATTCTAACTTATCAATGTGAGATTGCACTATCTCACATCCTTGACAAATACCACCCCCTCTTCTTCACCAATGAGTTCCTACATCATCTACCCTTGATTGCGAACATTTGCTCTCAATAACTCATACTTCCATTGCTCCAACAAGAATCAACTCTTTCCCCACCTCAATTGAGAGGCTATCAAGCTGTTTGCGGCACCAAGAGCAACCATTCTTCAATCAGGCCTGAACGTCTGCTGTAGCTAACTGGTGTATGCGCATATTAATTTGATAACCAGATTTGTTGGCCTAAATCTGATCCTACTTGTTGAGGAGACAGGAATCCACAATGACGGGCTTAGTGCACATATGGATTCCAACCTGTCCTACAAGCTTAAGCAATCTGGTAAATCAAGCCTTCCAAGTTTACACAAACTTATTTTGTGGGACATCACCAACTCACATGCGACTCTAATATAACATTTAGTAGCTTAGCTTTTAGAAATGGATTCTTATTTTGATAGACGAAACATACGAGAAGGAAGGATCATGAAGTTTTCCAAAATGCATGTAAGTTGAATCTTTTCCATTATAGTATAGTAACTCATGCTTATTTAGCATGACCAATATGAGAAGAGGGAATACATAAGTTTTTATAGAGCATAAAACTCTACTTCTAAGACAACCTATGTTAATAAGGAAAATCTAATAATTATCTATTACAAATAAAAGATGTACAACAATACATACCACAACTAAAATGTAACATCGAAAATCAAAATTCCACTTGTCCCATGTGTACCATGGATTCTACAGTCCACCACATGCCCGATCTAAAAATCATGAATGTTAGGTACACATGAGTAGTGAGTTTGGCTTTATAAGGACTTATACTCTTTTTATTGCCATCGATGTGGGATGTTACATAAAAGATATAGTTTAGATACAACTACTTTATCCATAAATTATAACTTAAAATAATTATTAATAATCCTTGAATTTTCTTATCTCGTTCGACATCAATATGAAAACTCTCTTCATGAAGAAATTTCCTTGTATAATAATTTTTTCATGTTATATATACATTGCATCCACATCATAAAAGGAATTCGGCCTTTAATATACTATTCCTTATATGAAATTTGAAGCATACAATTTGAAATATGAAGTTATGGTTTTACCTAAAAAAATGAAATAGAATGAAGCTATTGGTGCCATATATCTACTTGATATTTTTGGTCCGCTGAGAAATGGTTAAAACTTGTGAATTGTATAGCATTGCTCACTTGGTTTGTGATTTTTTAAAAAAATTTGTATTATCTTAATCTTTCTAATTATCAAGTATTTTGAAAGATTGAATCAATTTCCGAACAGTAATATTTCAAACTTACCATGTTATATAAAAGCATGGATTATATGTATTCGTGGAACTTACAAGTGTAATTATATGGATACGTTTATGTTATGCATGTGATATACACTTGTTTTGGATAATTACTCTTAGGGGTGGGCAAATAATTCAGTAAATTCGGTAAATTACTGAACCGATTTGGTTCGGTACAATATATTCTGTATATTTTTGACCAAGTTCGGTACCGGTAAAAAAATTCGATAAATACGGTTGTTCGGTATCGGTAAGGGATGTAATTTAATACATTCGGTACTTACCTTACTGAACCGGTAATACCGGTTCATTTTACTTATCCTATATAATTATTTATTATATGTATATTCTTTTAGTTATTAAGTTTATTCCTTTAATTATTCTTTTACCCAAGCAAGAATTCCATACTTCTCTGTTCTCTTTTCTTTATCTTCTACTCGGAATGCACTCTACTCATCATCTTCCTTCGGCAAATTGGCGGTACTATCTTTATTTCAACCTTTAGTTTAGCAAAACTAATTCATTGAATTCTCCTTCTTTCTCTATCTTTGTATATTTTTATTTCTCTCACCTAGTTGAATATCCTGATGCTTGTAGTGAGTATGATCTATTGATCATTTGTATTTTTTAATCCTTTCGTTTAATCAGTCTCTCTAAAAGAGAATAAACTGATTTGTTATTCCGTTGATTAGTTTACGAGAAGAAAATAAAATGATTTGTTCTAATTTTGAGATCTATTGATCTGGACTCAATTTGTGTTCTTTATTCTCAATTTATTTGATTGATTATAGGTGGTTGATTACCCAGGTGATGAAAAAGATGAAGCGATGCAAGTTTTTTGAAA
Source organism: Aralia elata (assembly GCA_034770075.1). Lineage (NCBI taxonomy): Eukaryota > Viridiplantae > Streptophyta > Magnoliopsida > Apiales > Araliaceae > Aralia > Aralia elata. The sequence continues at coordinate 967,960 of CM068386.1, read as the reverse complement.
GAAAAAAAAGTTGAAAAAAAATCGGTATATAACCGGTAAATACTGGTACCGTATTTATACCGAATCGGCACACATAGTACGGTGTGCTGGTATTTCGTTACCAGTTTCGATATTCATTTTTGACGATAATCGGTAAGGTTCGGTATATGCTGATTTTTTACCGTTACACACCCTTAATTACTCTTTTTTACCTAATCTTTTAGTTTTGTCTCGCATTTCTTCTAAAAATTATACTCCCTCTGTTCCCAGAAGGATGACTTAACTGGTAAAAAATTTTGTCCTCAAAAGGATGACAAAAGTACTACACAAAATTTTACTTTGACAAAATTACCCTTGATTTACTATCATATTTTACTTACCTCAATAGTCAACTACTCACATCGCTAATTCTCTCTCTACCCAAAACTCAATTAAATATATTAACCCATACAAATATCAACTCATCACACTATTCGAGAACAAGGGTAAATTGAAAAAAAATATATACTCTCTCCTAATTTTTTCACTACCTTAATTTGTGTGAAAATTATACTTCCGTCATCCTTTTGGGGACGGAGGGAGTACTTTTTTAACATGTTAAAAATATTTTCTCTCTGGTTTCTTGAACATGTTAAGATAAGTGTCTGCAATCGTCGGACATGTTCTTGGCACTAAGGAAGAATTTTAATTTGAGAAAATCGGACACATAAAAGAAGTGTATGACATGCGCCGGACTGGACACATCTACTTGTGAACATCTAAGATGCTAGGTATTAGTAGATTAGACTGTTCATCGGTAATAAACCCGCCCGACCCGGTTACCGAATCTATCCAAAATTAGATACCGATAGTACCGGTTAGACCGGTATCCCGAACCGTACTGATCTGGTACCGGCACGATACCGATTTTACTGATTCGAGCCAAACCATCTGATACCCTTTTTCCCAACTTAACTGTAGTTATTTCCAAGTGGCCCATAGTTCAATTAGAGAATTTGAATTAATGCCAATGTTCACCATAAACCCAATTGTTCACCTTCTAAAACAGTTTCTGATACCCAACCAAGTTATGAAAGATATTATACTGCACAATACTCTAAGAAGCCCATAATAGGCCCATTTCACTTTTTTATTATAAGCCCAAAGCCTCTTAGCTTCAGTCCACTCAACAAAACCCTTGCTCTCATTTTATATCTCAACTGTTGAGAGAAATACGCAATAACTGTGTTTGAGAGAGAGTCAATCGATCCGCCATAACGACAAGGTTCAAGAAGAATAGGAAGAAGAGAGGCCACATGAGCGCTCATGGCCGTATTGGCAAGCACCGGAAGCATCCCGGAGGTCGCGGAAATGCCGGAGGAATGCACCACCACTGGATCTTGTTTGACAAGTACCATCCGGGTTAATAATGGATGGTGAGCGTCTGAGCGAGAAGGGAGATGAAGATTGAAGGGACTAGGGAGCGTCTGAGTATGAGGGCTTGTGAAATGAACCGGTATAAGGTTTTATTTCGTTCCGAACCGGCCGGTTCAAATCGGTTCGGTGTGGCCAAATATCGAAAAAATCGAAAAAAATGCCCACCCCTATTAGTAGATAAATGAAAATTTTTAGATCTAAAAATTTTCATATAAGAGTATGGAATGATAAAATTGCTGAAAGGTGAAACCCCTGGGACTCTCTGAGCTCTTAAGTGTTCTTGGTATCTCTAGTAGGTGTTTCCTGTATCAATATTTTGTATTATGCCTTTAGCCAATAATTGTATTATCTGGTACTGGTAAGGATCATTGAGGTGGAAGTTATAGTCAACACTTTGACCAGGAGAACAAATCTTCTATTTATTTTTTCTATTAAAATATTACAAGCCAGGGGCGGAGCCATGAATAAAAATTGGGGTGGGCTAAGAATATTATAATGCCAAAATTGTACATTTAGGCTAGGCGGACTAAGGATATTATAATGTCAAAATTGTATATTTGGGTTGGGCTGGCCAAGGCTATTCCAACTTATTTACTTTGGACTACATAATTATATAGTATATCTAGTAAAATAAATAAATTTTGGGCCAAGCTACAGCTCCAAAAGCCGATTAGTGGCTCTGCCCCTGTTACTAGCTAACTTTTTCTGCATGTATAATTAGCATAGATTTCTTAACAAGCAGATTTATTTATTTTTGCAGGAGATGCACGTCTCTTCCTTGGATTGACGGAAAATGCTGAACATCCGAGTTATGATGTGAAGCTCTGAAGCATTATAAAGACTGTTTCTATTTTTCTTTTTCCATTTTTTTTTAAATTTTATCGAAAGCAGTTGAAGGATTAGGAGGGGAAAAAAGTCATAGTCCAGGAATTTCTCTGCTGCAATACTTATGTTTTGCTTGTAGTTGCTTACTGATATTGTAAAGATTGGTAAGACTGGAAACTTTGATTTATAATTAGCAAAAAAAAACAAAAAAACTTTGATTTATGATTTGAAGGGGCACAATTGAGAATGAATTTAGTTTTGTGTTATTCTATTTGTTTTTCACAAGTCATAATCATCTTTCTCAATGTATAGTTTTTGTTGTTGTTAATCATGGGGATTAGGTACATTGCAAGAGCACTGATGTCTATAAAGTCCTCTGTATAAAAAATCTTAAGGGCGACATGTTTGGCCAGAAGTTCAGCAGCATAGTTTGCCTCTGGATGGCAAGAAACTTAAAACATCCAAACTGTGGAGCATACATGGCATAGTTAGTCCTTTGCCTCTTAATTTCAACATAATGTAATGTTCATATAATTTCAACACAAGTGAACCTCAACTTTCTATTTTTTTTTAAATTCTGTCTCTGTATATATATGATTATATGTTTGTGTATACCTACTACTCTTGAATTTATTGAACATACTAAATTTATTAATATATTAAGGTTATATAAGATATATTTGGATAAATAAAATGACTTTCTAACACTATATTTTAAAGTCCAAAAATTTATTACTCTCTTCGTTCCAAAACTAGAGATACAATTTGACTTTTGAGGTCAAACGATGATATATTAAACTTCAAAATTAGTATAACTCATAAAAGTTTATAATGAAATAATTTTTTTGATTTATAATTTTTGTTACATACTATACAATTATAATAATTGTGTTCACAAAAATTAAATACATTCACATTTATTTGAAATTTAATACGTCGTTATTTGATCTCAAAATTCAAATTGTATCTTTAATTTGGAACGAGTAAAGAAAGCATTCTTTCCTTAAAAATAGAATCTCAAATTTTCGATAAAACTTGTTGATAAATGTAAAAAATTCCTAGACACCGGCGAACCTCTTCTAATTAAATTAATAAGGGCTCCTTCAAACTTCTAGGCTTCTATTTATTTATTTAAAAGCAGACGGACTAATTAAAGTTGAATAGAATATAAACAGAATATGTTGGATTGAGTAAAACTACAAAGATAATTAAATTATTTATCTCACTAAATAAAATTTATATACCTGCACAGTGTACGGTCACACATATATTTCTCCAAGCGCATGACTTTATCAAACTACTTTCAGATTTAGTCCTTAAGTTTATAATCTTCACATTTACCCTCTGAATTTAATACTATTCTATCTCATCCTTCAATCCTTCAAACAAATAATTAAATGCACACAAAATCCCAAGGAAGTTGATATTTCCACAAACAAGGCCCTCTTACATGAATAGTAAATGAGTCTCATGTTTATTTGAGACTGATTTTGCACAAATATATACATATTCAAACATAGAGCCAATTCCAAGGGCATTGGTTAGAACAACAAAAGGGTTTTGGTTTGGACATGGAATTTTCAGCTCTATTTTTCCTCTGCACTATCTCCTCTGTTGTTCTTTGTTCTTCTGTACTGTAAATGGGTTTATCAACTATGATACTGGAGGTGGCATTGTGGAGGGAAAACTGAATGTTCATTTAATTTGGTTCCCCATTCACATGATGATGTGGGTTGGTTGAAGACTATTGATCAGTACTTTGTTGAATCAAATAAAACAGTATTCAGGTCATTCATATAATATATTGAACTAATTTATTTTATACTACTATTTTTCTGGCAATTTTTTGTTTTAGCTAATTTATAGGTACCTGACTTTAATGAATTTTGGTGCAGGGTGGGTGCGTGTGTTGAAAATACACTTGACTCGGTTATAATGTCGTTGCAGCGTGACCCAAATAGGAAGTTTGTATTTGCTGAAATGGTAAACCTTTGAATTGGTAGTTTTTGTTTTGTACAATTTCATGACTTTGCTATATTAAGAACTTATTTGTAGTGTATGCCTTTTTTCTTATACGAGAAATTTGAAGTAATGTTGCATTTCTGTTAACAATTAGATGCTTTAGCGTAGTTATGTCACTGGCATTGGACAATTTTAGTTGAATTTCATTTTTCTAACCAAAAAAAGAAGAAGCAAAAGTTAGCTAGCCTAGAAAATTTTATTAATTAGACAAACAGAGTTTAGCTACTGTGCAGTTTGATGGATCTCTGGCTGTGATATCTGCCACGATTTAACGTTCACTTTATGTTTATTATTGAATCCGTAATTGAGCACCTTCTAACTTGCAAGAAACAATTAATGCATATTTTTTGTTATTCGTGTGTGCATGATCATGTTCTATTTTGGATTTATGTAGAACGTTCTGTAATTTCCTAAATGAGTTAATTATGAACTGTAGGTATTTTTTCAACGATGGTGGGAAGTGCAAAATCTAGCAATACAAGAAGAAGTGAAAACGCTTGTTGATGCTGGGCAGTTGGAATTTCTCTGTTTTCAACTTTTGTTATACTTTGTCCAGGAACTGATGGCACAGCTCAATGTCTAACAAATTGTCTGGCTCAGAAATGGTGGCTGGTGTATGCACGATGAAGCAACGACCCATTAGGCCATTACATAGATACGATTGATCAAACAACTTTTGGGCACTCTGCAGTTCAAGCTTACCTACTTGGAGCAGAGGTACATGAGTTTTCCAATGTGAAAAATTGGAAAACTGATGTACTATTTAGTTTGCCAAAGCAGAGGAAAGCTAAATAGTAGCTGAAAGATTTGTGTGTATCATGAGCATTTGATCTACTTGTATAATTGAGTTGGGAGTACATGCACATCATGGAGGCTCTGCTATTAATGCTTTTCGTAATTATAGAAGAGAAAATTGTTGTTTCAATTGTTGACTGTGAGTTGGATTAGATATGGATTTCTGAAGCAATGTTTAAAATTCGTAAACATTTTTAGTGGCAGAGATGGACATAATTTTGCTTTCAAATGTTTCATAGTTTAGACATATTTGTTGGTCCATGCACATAAGGGATATATGGCTTTCAAATGTAACATTCCATATATTTTCCTGAAAGATGCCCCAGAGAAATAAAAGGCCACCACATATCACATCACTCCTAATTTTTTGACAATTACTCTTAAATTAAAAAAAAAAAACATGCACATATTAATTATTCAGTATTGGTCACAGCAAAATGCAGCTTCAAAGCAACAATAATACAGATGGCTGTCAGGCTACAAGTGTCCATATGTAATGACTGAAAACTATTTTTCAGATAAAGACGGTGAAGGAAATGAGCTAGTCGGCAAACCAAGACAAGTTGGAGATGAAGAAGATGGCATGGAATTAAGGTTGAAGGAGACAATGGAGGTGAGCCTACACCAACTAAAGGTGCCCCTGTAGATTCCTCAACTCTGGTTGTCGAGCTTGGCCCCATGGAGATTCGGACTTTCCTCTTGAAATTTTAAAGGTCGGAATACCCATTAATTGTTACTGAGTAGATTTGTTCATTTTGGTTTGAAGGTGAAAAATCTATTTGTAAAGGTTCGTTGAAATAAGTAGGTGATTGTGCAGATCAAGAGCTGTGATTATGAGTAGAACCAGATTCATTCATTATGAGTAAAATCGGTTGGTATCTGATTTTTGAAATATTGATTGTGGTAACCTCCCTTTGTGGTCGATATAAATTGAAAGGAATTATAGGACTCTGGGTCTTGGAAGTTAATAGTAATATGTAACCTTGCAGCAGGTTTTTAAGAAGTCTGTGTGAGATTGTCTGTCTAAACCATCATTTATTTCATAATCACTCACCGCTGACCAACAACTCTTGGCACTACTTGCAAAATCATAAAGAATACCTTACTTAAAATAACTACTAAATTCTTGAAAAGGTTACAGTAAATTTTAAAGAATATATACCTTAGAATTAATAATTCTTACTTGTTTCAATCATAAAGTTAAAAAGTCAACAAGGTTTGTACCAGACCTAATTTTTATTTTTTTTGAATAAATTTTTTAAAATTAAAATTTTAAGATGAGGAGGATGAAGTGAGTGATTATGATATTTAAAATTGAGAGACTAAAGATGACTTGTTCATATAAAAATAGAATAACAAGAATGGCAAAATAAAAAAAGAAAAAAAAAGTAGTATCTTCTTTCATTTTCCATTCTTTATTGCCATCAGCTCTTTAAAACTCAAAAGTTAAGAAAGTGGTTAAAATTTAAACTCACACAAACGAGTCTTTAGCAACATGTAGATTCTCCGACGAACAAAAAAAAAATTAAAAAAAACGTACGGATACCAAAACTTACCGGTACTTGCGCGGGAATGTCCCCAGACAGTTATTTTTTAACCAACAGTATTTTTCGCGCAGTGCCAAATCATCATCGTCTACCTCTATCAAAATGCTGTAAAAAACCTCCAACAATGGCATCCCAAAACCCCAATTCCATTCGAACCCCAATGTATCCTCAAGTCATCGATGATCCAAATCCTAGCCCTAGCCCTAACCCAAATATTAAGAAATCATCACCATCGTCATCATCATCTTCGCTTTACCCTAAGGTCGACATGAAAGATCTCGTGGAGAATCTCTTCCCAGAAAGCCCTAGCCCTAGTTCCCCCTCTGCCCCACCCGAATCCATTGAAGAAATCATCATCACCGTCCCCGGCGCTATTCTCCATTTGATCGACAAGCAATACAGCGTCGAGCTCGCTTGCGGCGATTTCTCAGTAATCCGGCTTATGCAGGGTGATAATGCCGTGGCGGTTCTCGCGAGAATCGCTGACGAGATCCAGTGGCCATTGACGAAAGATGAAGCCGCCGTGAAGCTCGACCATTCCCATTACTTCTTCTCGTTCCGTGCCCCTAAGGAAAGTGCCGATGATTCTGAGATGTTATTGAATTATGGGTTGACAATTGCGTCGAAAGGGCAAGATAACTTATTGAAGAAATTGGATGACGTTTTGGAGAAATACAGTAGCTTTTCGGAACAGGAAGTGAAGAAGAAGAAGGGAAATGAGAAGGAGATGGAGGTTTTGGATGGATCGGTGGAGGTGGCGAAGGAGTTATCGCCGGCGGATTTGAAATCCGAGAATAAAAAGGAAGTGATGGAGCAGAAGTGTCAAGCTTATTGGACTACTTTGGCCCCCAATGTGGAGGATTATAGTGGGATTGCGGCAAAATTGATCGCTGCTGGGTCAGGGCAGCTGATTAAAGGGATTTTGTGGTGTGGTGATGTGACTGTGGACAGGTTGAAATGGGGGAATGAGGTTATGAAGAAGAGGATGACCCCTGGTTCGAGTACCGAGATCAGTCCCGAGACCTTGAAGAGGATTAAGAGGTGTTTGTGCTTAGTTGTAGTTTTCTTTATTCAATATTGTGGTGGTGTTTTGTTTTGCTGTACCTATTTAACAACTTCTTTATTCTTTGTTTTAATTGTTTCTGGTGACTTGTAGGGTAAAGAGGGTGACAAAGATGACAGAAAAAGTAGCTGTGGGAGTCCTCTCTGGGGTTGTTAAGGTTTCTGGATTCTTCACTAGTTCTGTTACAAACTCTAAAGCGGGCAAGAAGTTCTTTGGTCTGTTGCCCGGGGAAATGGTCCTTGCTTCCCTGGATGGATTTAGTATGTCAACGAGCAAACTCTCTTTCTCGCGAACACACCAACACATGCACCTAAGACCACATGCACACGCACACGCAAATTTGAAATATGATTGGATAAGAAGAGTTTCAATCTACTTGCTGTTATTTTCTTACTCTGCTTCATATCTTAATGTTGGACCTTTTTTTTCTCTTGCTAACTCAACTGCCTTAAGTATTTAATTTCTTGCATGTTATTGTATATTTGGATGCTAGCTTTGATTAAGAAGTGATAGATATAGTGCATGAAATCAATATCCAAAATTACATGTGATTCAAATTCGAACAAGGCAATGAAAATTAACAACAGCTTTTTCCTCTAAAAAATAGAAAGAGAAATCAGCTTGTGACACATAATTGTTAGTGTCTTTAAAATTTCAAAAACTCCAAAACTTTTGGATTGGCATATTTCAAAATAAGTACTCCACATAGATTGATAATATTATATATGACATAACCGAGAGAATAATGTCTGTCATGATTAAAGTCGTAAACTGTGCTGATCGGAAAACACTGGTCTTTGTAATTTAGGAAACATTCAACCATCCATCTAGTGGAGATTTTGTTATACTTACTGCTAATGTTAATATTTGGAAGTGAGTTGTATTGCAACATTGAACACCTAAAGATGAAATGTTGAATTTGACTCTCTGGTTTTCTGTCTGATTTCTTTTCATTCATTTTTTTATAGCACTCTTTTTATTTATAAAAACTAATCTACAAAGTCTTCATGTGAATAGACAAGGTCTGTGATGCCGTTGAAGTAGCTGGGAAGAATGTAATGTCTACATCATCCACTGTTACCACTGAACTTGTCTCCCAAAAGTAAGTCATACGTGTACGTACGAAATTTAAGCTTGTGCCATAAAGTAGTGAAACAAAAAAAAAAAAGAAAAGAAAAAAGAAGAAGCATACAGCATGACAAACTGACAATTATCTTATATCTATGTAGTTCAACATCTCATCTTCCATCAACACAATGCAGACTGCCTTCATCTAATATTTTTCCTTTTAATTTTTTAAATCAGTATTAATTTTATTTGTGTGTGTGTGTGTGTGTGGTCTTGGTCCATATGGGTAGTGGACTACTTGCATAATGTATGTATAAGTTTTGAAGCAATTTTTATGGTTGAGATTGATTACGCACAAGAGCACATTTCCTATCCTGGTAGATTGACTTGCCTATATATAGTGTTAGAAGAGAGAGTCTAAGAATGTTCATGTAATAGAACAAATAAGTATAAGGAATAGGAATAATTCCATTATCTAATATTACTCTCTAATTCATTGTAATTTATTCATTGATGGTAGCTACATTTATATACAGAAGTTGAGCTAGTGGAGGAGGAAAACATGGATCATGTTTTCCTCAGTGCTAACAACACTCAAGTAACATACACAGCACACACATACACTTAGCTTCTAACACTCCCCCTCAAATGCAACTTTACATAAGGAACAAACTAAAGTGCATTTGACAAAAACAAAAAATTGTAACAACATAAAGGAGTCATCATGACTAGCAAGCAGCTGAAGAACATGAGGAAAGCGTCATGGAAAGTGAGCTGGAATCACCAAGAAGCAACCAACGCCGAGAACCAATGTTGCACCCATGTGAGACCCAAGTTGCACAAGCCAACAAAAAACAAACCGAAGCGAAATACCATATGGCTGCAAATGAGCATGACGTAGCATGAACAACCCCTCATGCAACCTAGACCATATCATATCTCATACCTCATATCTCATATATCTCCCCCTCAAATGCAGCTTTATATAAAAAAGACAAAATAAAGTGCATTTGACAAAAAAAGAGGACAAAAAGAAGACAGAGAGAAAAAAAAAATTAGAAAGATGCAAACAACATAGTTGCAGATTCTAACCAATTCAGACCCGGGACCATGTTGGAAAAGACATCAACAATGGATACCTTGTTGGAGTACACATCAACAATGGGTAACATATGGGAATAAAGCATAGCAAATATGGTGCATCAAAGAAGAAAGCTGAAGATCAACAGCACAAACCCACCAAGTCTAATGGGGAAAAAACATCCCAAAAGAAACAAAAGGTAGGAGTATGAACCAGTCCGCTCGCTGCTGTTCATTTTCTTTTCAATCAGAAAATCTGTTAAACAACATGTTGAAAAAAAAAGTTCGCCGGAAAAGTTTGCCGGAAAACTACTTCAGTCCATAAACCAGTAGTAAAAGCGGTCCCACATGACTTAAAAAATAAACTTTAGCATGCACACAAAAGTCAGCAAATTCAAAATCAAGCCATGACCCACATGCGTCCCACAAGCTGCCCATAAGCATGAAAAACTGAACAAACAGCAACAAGGGCACCAATAATCAGCAAAATAATGTTGAGGAAAGGGGGCCCATAAAACAACACACCAATGTGAGGTCAGCAGCACATGCAAGAAATATCCCACATAACTGTCGGCCAACATAGAAGATAAAACAGCAGCAACATCATCACGCAAAGAAAGGGCCCCATATCAGCCATAAGACCCCGCTCACGTGGGTAACTTAGCAAGAAAAACTGTGGGTCTGCACAGGAACAACTAAAAACAACACTAAATAATAATGTAATAATTAGCAACAACAAAAGGTCACAAAGCTGAAAGTCGTGGGCCCCAAATAAGCAAACACACTGCCCCAAACCAGCAAAGTGAGTGGGAAACAGCCGTGGGTCCCACAATTTTTTTTTTTTTTTTTAGCATGAACAGCCCCATGAATTAGTGGGAATACAGCAACCCAAATCAATAACAAACAGTCCACGTGAGAGGACAAGCAACAATGAAGCTGGGATTTCCATCAATTCTAAGTGGGACCCAATTGAAGAAAATGTTCAGCACTATGAACATCCCACGAGTGGCACCATAACCAGCTGAAGCACAAGAAACACCCAAGTGGGGGCACCAACCAAGCAAGTGGGGTCGGACACCATTGAAGAGCAGCAAGCCGAGCGCAGTCAGACCATAAAGAACAACACCCAAAACTGATTTGCAACTCAAACAAGCCGCCGGAAAAAAAAAACAGCGATGGAGAATAGCAGCCCCACCAATGTCCAAATAACTTCGAAGCAAGCAAATGAGTGTAAAACACATTACGAGGATACCAGGCAAGCCAAAAGCAAGCCAAATCAGAAGCCTTAGAAGTAACAGTAAGGAAACGAAGGGCCGACCGAACAACCGAACCAAAATGGAAGCCAAATCCAAGCAAACCTGATTTTCTCTCTATAAGACCACTGTGGATGGGTAGAGGAGAGAGAGGCGATCACCACGCAAAAAATCGCGCCGGGAAAAAGTCGCCGGAAAGTCCCTCACGCGCCGGCGCGTGGCGTCGGCGGCCGTGCGCGTCGACGGCGCGTGGGGGCGCGTGCGGTGGTCGGTGGGTCGCCGGAAAGTTCAGCCTTGGTCGCCTGGCTATGGGTAATCCGATTATGACATCAATTTCAAGGTATGTATTCGTTTAAGCAATTTGCCAAGGAAGAATAGCTAACAGTGGCTAGTGGAAGGAAAAGAAAAGGAAAAAAAAATTTCTGATGAAGGGATCAAGCTCTGATACCATGTTAGAAGAGAGAGTCTAAGAATGTTCATGTAATAGAACAAATAAGTATAAGGAATAGGAATAATTCCATTATCTAATATTACTCTCTAATTCATTGTAATTTATTCATTGATGGTAGCTACATTTATATACAGAAGTTGAGCTAGTGGAGGAGGAAAACATGGATCATGTTTTCCTCAGTGCTAACAACACTCAAGTAACATACACAGCACACACATACACTTAGCTTCTAACATATAGTGATGACAAAAAAAACCCCCGAGGACTTTCACCTCTCCTGGGTGTTGGCGTTCCATTCTCTTTCCCAAAGTGTTCGTAGCAGGCTGAGCCAACCACGCCCTTGCCATTGGTCAATGCATTAGTACAACATACAGATTATGCGGCTGTAATGTGAAACTATGAGCTTAGAGGATTGCATTTGTCCTTCTGCAGGTATGGGCAACAGGCAGCTAAGGCAACAAATGAGGGGCTTGAAGCTGCAGGGCATGCGATAGGAACTGCATGGACTGTTTTTAAAATTAGAAAGGGAATCAACCCAAAAAGCGTCATAAAGCCTTCTACTCTGGCCAAGTCTGCTGCTAAAACAGCCGCTGCTGGGATGAAGGCTAAGAGTTCCAAGTGAGGATGCTGGGCATTGTTAGTTTAGTTCTTGGATTCAACTTAGAGATCTGACAACTGTTTTTTGAGTCATACATTGTAATTTCTTACCCCTCACATGTTACATAAGAAAATTAGGTTCTTTATTCGTTTCTGGAGATACTGCTGCCACACGACGAAGAGTTTGTCGGCAGCTGATACTTTTCTTTTTTTATCAAATGTATTGATGGTAGAGCTAGGTGACATGCAGATTGTAGCTGAAATTGCAGCGTCAGGAGGAGATATTTGAATGTATTATTTTGTTTATCATTAAAAACACAGCTACCATTTGTTCTGTAATTGCTTGTGCAATCAGTTGAAGTCTAATTTTAGTTCTTCCATCTCATCCAAGGTTTGTAAGGCAAGTAACCTAGCTATATATAAACGGCAGTAGATAAATCATTCTGAGTGCACATATGTGATTGATAAGGGCAGTCAGATAGAGAGATAGTTAATTATTCTCTTGATGGAGCTTGGAAGCATGGTTGAATATGACTGGGTATTGTTTTAAAAATTGTGCATTCAGGCATCAAAGTCACGTCAATGCTTTCCCAGTTGGGTTGGATTTGGACAAGGCCTTGGCGTTTTACCATGCATGCATGCATCTGGGTGTCCTCAAAGAGCTTTTCAAGTAAGTCCCTCACTTTATATTGCTTGGCCTCAAAATCATATTACGATATTGAAAGTTCTACATTTAAATTTGATTTTGATGGATGAATACATGGTGGGTACGTCTCCTTTATCATTGGCTATTTTGGTGTTTAATATCAGGCTTTTATAATCATGGAGTTTATTTTTTTGTTTCGAGCATGAGTCAATAATGGTTTGTGATAATAGTGACCTTTGTAAAGTTTGATTGTGATGGTTTTAAAGTTTAAATACTCTAATTTTTCTTAGGTCATGCAACACTTGGCTGGTTAATTTCAGAAAAAGAATGAAAACGATATTCATTTAAAGGTGGTCAGTTTATCAAAATACATGGCTCACATTCGATTGGCACTATTTGAACTATGAATCATAATGCTTGATTAACATTTGGATATTGTTTAGTTTGGTAAACACCATTTTCTCATTTATTAATTTAATAATATGCACCTAAGTTAATTTATCAAGTTGAAGCCCATTTTTCTTTCTACCTCCTGTCAAAATAGAAGTCCTATTTGACTCTTTATTTTTATTTTTTTTTACACATTAATGTTTGCAAACGGCACACTTGTAAACATTTTTTAGAAAACTAGAAAAGTTAAATGGGACTCGGATTTTAAGGGGGCGTAGAAGAGTATTATTATGCTTTCTGCAGTAGATTCTACTATGTGCTAGAAATGGTATTGCTGCGGGACCATGTTATCCCAGTTTTTTAGTTGGACTGTCCACTACTACAAACCTCTGATAATTGGGTCTTGATTAGCAACACTCGTTTCCAACCAATCTTGATTATTACCTCTTTACATATATGTGTATTGTGCTTTTTTATTTTTATTTATCTTTTACTCTGCAAACCCATGGTGGAGCCAAAGAAGCTCTCTGCTGATGGCAATGGACACAGAAAATTCAAGATTAGTCAATGAACCGCACAACCCCTTTATTTTTATTTTTTTGGTCATTTGAAAGGGTTCCATATACATCCCTTCCCTTAGTCGGCACATGCTCTTCTCTTAGATTCCTTCTTGGTCCCCTTCCCCCACCTTATGCCCATTTGATTGAAATGTAATAGTATAGATTTTCAAAATAAAGAAAAAAAATGAAAAGACAAAATGCCTGCAGGGCACCAAACTTGAGATATATGGACCAATTCTTGTTCCCCTCCCCCCCCCCCCTCCTTATTTTGCACCATTAGATTTAACGGATGGAATTGCATACTTTGCAAGTGTTTAAGCATTAGATAATTAAATTATGATGTCTTTGCTCAATGTGCAGGAAAGTGATGTGTCTGTCTATTAGAAGGATTTATGAATATGTCTGTCTACCTGTGGGAAGTGATAATAAAGGCATAAATGATATGCTTTCTAATACTTTTCTATTTATCTTTGATGATAAGCAATTGGAGACAGAGAGTGGACATTTATTCGCATCAATTCATGCTGGCTTATGATAAACCACAAGTTTTAGCTACAAAAGAATTAGTGGGTTTAGTGGAAGGATTTGGCACAGTGATTGAGGGCTCATTCTTCTTCTTCCTTCTTTTTTTTTTCCCATACAATATCGATAGGAATGTCACTCTTGTCTCTTACGTTATTTTTTATTGCTGCAAAGTTATAATTTTTTTAATAAAAAATGGGGAATTAGTGGGCTAGTGTTAAGTAAGCCACAATACACCATAAAAGATGGTTATGAATTATGATGGAGGTGGAGTCACTAATGCCGTGTCTCAGAGGAGAGGATGAAGCACAAACACCCCCAACTCAATCCCTGTAGTGCACCCCCCATTTCCCCTCGTGTTGGCATATATATTATAGCCGCCCCTCTGCACTTAGACCCCAATACGAAAGAGATTAGTGAGAGAGAAAGTTACTCCCCATTTAATATTAAAAAAACAAACAATGTCAAACTTAATGATATCCAAATCTCGCTTATGTAAGCGTGCCACGTGTTCTTGTTGATTAAGTTAATGAAACAATCATGGGATGGATTAAGTAAATTATTCTGCTAACCGCCCCATTTCGTGTGACTTATAAGAACAGTAAAACATAAATGAATCGACTAGATGCAAAAGTGAAATACAAATAAAAATACATTAACTAATGAAATTTGAAGTGTGACCAAAATAATACTCCTTCCGTCCCAAATTAATTGCTCAGCTTTGACTTTTTTAAGTCAAATTAACTATTTTTAGAATTAATAATTAAGCATATATAAATATATTTCTAAAATTATAAAAATTGGGGTTAGTAATAAATTGTATATACTTTCTTTTGGTTATAATCTTTTCACCTATATTTTAGCAAAAATAGTAAAAAGATTAGTTTTAAAAATAGTCAATTTGACTTTAAAAAGTCAAAATTGAGCAATTAATTTGGGACGAAGGGAGTATCTATTATTATAGAAAAGAGGAGAAAGGTTGTTGCATTTATAATCTGTGAGCGTGGTCATGGCTGTAAACAAAGAACATTTTTAACGATAAAAATAAGTTAATTATATAATTTTTCTTTTAACATTTTTTTTCGGATGAGTTCGAGTGGGGATCACAGTCTTGTAATCCATGCGCTGTCTGGTATAATGAATAATTAACAATCTTACTTTTATTACCGAGCATTATCACAATTGATCATATTGGCTGGACCAGTCAATGTCTCTCAAAGTGTCATAAGTCACATTTACCCCAAACGTGGATCTTTACCCTGCAATACAATTCTCTTCCGTAGAAACATGGGGTCCAAATGTCCAAGACTCGAGAGTTCGGTGGATGGAGGAGACTTTAGTAATTTTCTTTCGGCTGCTTTATTTACCATAAGGGATAACGGTCAAATGTCGGAAAGACGGTTGAAAATGGAGGGAAATGTGGATGAGGAATAAGTGAATATCAACACCACACCTCCCCACCACTTTTCTATATTACCTATTAAATGTGCTGTGCCACTAAATAGTGGAAATAACACTGATAGTAATACATACATTCCCTAATAAATATTTGTTATGCCAAAATAAATATATCTTTGGCTGTTTATAAAAAAAATTAAGATTTAAAAAAATTTGGACCGTCGAATATTTCTATGGAGGATTAAATATGTATTTGTCCGAATTGTATGACAGAGAACATTTACAATGTATCACTCTCCATGTATACATACGTACGTGTATATATATATATATGTATGTACATAATACATATGCTTTTTTAACTTGTTGCTGATGTTTTTTACGAACTCATCTTACTACTACATAATCTGCAGAAGAATAAAATGGCCGGGAATGCAAACGGAACCCCTTCTTTCAGTAGTGAATCTTCAGCAGCTCCAACCATTAATCCAATGAGATCTTTGCTGAGAAGGGTCTTGAAAACAATTCCTGGGTTTTCCAATTCTTGGGGAAATAATAACAGTACACAATCTCCTCGAAGCAGAACAGCTTTCCATAGAGATGTCGAACAAGAAGAATTTCAGTGCGCAAGCACCCATTGTCTCTCTTCATACTACAGCGTTTTCGTCGCCCGCCTTGCCATGATGGTATGTGAATTGTTCTTCACTCATATGAATGGTCCGATTCTAATGATCCCCTTGCTATTTTGTATTGTTTCAAATTAAATTTGATGTGAAAAGCTCAACTACGGAAATCAAATGAAATAGTGCTCTTCAATGGTGGATTGAGCTGTGATCCATGTTTGGACTGCCATGGGTCGTTAATGGTATCAGAGTTTGTGGCCCTTCGTGTTGTGGCAGTAGCAAAGACTTCAAATATTATTAGCTCTTAGTTTTCGATGTATTAGTAAAATTCATAGGCCTCTCATTCTGACCTATATGTAATGATTGGAAAAAGATTAAAGTTACCAGAACAGAAATTCCCAAGTGAATACATAGCCTGCCTTGGAATCTATCTAGGCAAATTAAAACACAAGGATCTTCCTTTTATTTCTCTACATATATATGCAGTGCATGATTTCAGCAATTTAGAAATTGGCTAAAACTTGGCTTCATGATCATGGCATTTTGCAGGTCATGTTAGCAATACTGATAGGGCTTTTAACCTTACTGACTTGGCACTTTACAAGGGTCTACACAAAGAAATCACTAGACACTTTAGCATATGGCCTTCGCTACGAACTTCTGCAACGCCCCATATTGCGAATGTGGAACATCTTGAATTCTACTGTAGAAATAACAACGGCTCAGGTTAAGCTGTCAGAGTATGTGATCAAAAAGTACAGCAAGCCTGTCAATCAAGCTCAGCAAGTCGAGGTTACTTTTTACCCATTCTTTTCATTCACAAAATATTTGATTTATGTTATTTAATTATTTGATGAATTGTTTGTGAAATGTTTTTCTAATCAGTAACATTTAGGATTTTGACTCCCAGCTATATCAAGTAATGAAGGACGTAACGTGGGCACTCTTTGCAAGTCACAGAGCTCTGAATTCCATAACCATAAATTACAGAAATGGATTTGTCCAGGCTTTTCATAGGGATCATAGAAGTAACAATACATTCTACATATACTCGGATTTAGTCAATTATTCCATCAGTGGGTCTTATGATATCAACATGCTTTCATCTCGTCAAGGGTGGAATGATCAATCTGTACACAATAATATCTCAGCAAGTTGGTTCCGAGAACCACTAGATCCTCTCACTGGTGAAAAGATAGGGAAATCAAGGCCAATCCCACCGGATGATCTGATCAATATTGCAGGGATTTCACAGGTTCCCGATGGTGCAGCTTCGTGGCATGTAGCAGTAAGCAAGTATACAGATTCACCATTGCTTTCTGCAGCATTGCCAGTTTTAGACTCGTCCAAGGAAAGTATAGTGGCTGTTGTGGGTGTTACTACAGCACTTTATAGTGTAGGTCAGTTGATGAAAGAACTTGTTGAATTCCACACCGGACACATTTATTTGACATCTCAAGAGGGTTGGTTGCTCTCTACTTCCACAAATACTCCTCTCTTGATGAATTCAACAACGGGGCCAAAACTTATGATGGCTGCTGATTCTGAGGACCAGGTGATACGCTCAGGAGCTGAGTTGTTACAGAAAACCTTTGGCAACAAGACTCCCACAAATCAGGAGGTTCACATAGAGAATGCCAGGCTTGGACACCAGCTCTATTACATTGACTCATTCTTCCTAAACTTAAAGAGACTTCCCATGGTAAGTTTCTATATTATACATCTAGTCTTATCTTAAAATCCCATGTTTCACAGTTTTAAGAACTTCTGATAGATATGTAGGAGGCCACTTAGAGACAAGTGGAGAGCTTTACATTATGTTTTTCCAAAGCCTAAATTCCGAGATTCTATTGCTTATAATTATATTATATGGAGGTAGTATCACGTAAACTAGACAGCTGATTTTGCTATTTACATGTTTACAGGTGGGGGTTATTATCATTCCAAGGAAATACATAATGGGGAAGGTGGATGAGAGAGCCATTAAAACATTGTTAATATTGATATCCGCTTCTCTGTGTATACTTGTCATTGGTTGTGTTTGTATTTTCATATTGACAAATGGAGTGTCAAAGGAGATGAAACTAAGAGCAGAACTGATAAGCCATTTAGATGCAAGAAGGAAGGCAGAGGCATCAAGCAATTACAAGAGCCAGTTTCTAGCAAACATGAGGTGAGTATCAATTTCAACTCTGAGGGGGAAGGGGCTTTGGTATGGCAAGGATTAAACCCATTTGTACCCTCACCATGTTCAAACCAAGAAAAGGAAAACAAAAACAGAAAATTCAGCTTCAAAATTCATGTATTATACATTATATAAGGTTGATGTAATCTACTCCGTTTCTGCAATTTGACATTTTGGAATGAAATTTTACTCAAATTTAACCAAAACTGATAGGAACATAATTTCTATGTTAATTTACATTGTTATACTGTACATTAAGTTGAAGACGTTTGGATAAATAGGGAACTTGCAAATTATATAGGCAGCTACGACAGCAACCGACAATATAGCACAGAGTTATAACTGTTCTCCTATGTTCATCTGATGTTGTTCATTTTGATTCACTGCCTGTGGTATCACCCAAAAAAGCAGAAAATAATTTAAAGTAGCATTTTGTAACTAACATCCTAAGTCCCTTTATTTTGATATATTATCTGTAGCCATGTGACGAGTACAATCTGTGTCGTGTATTAATTTCATAGACCAATATGATAAGCATTTTTCCATAAGTTGACCAAAGAACTTAATATCTTAGCATTTTCGTGTCTGTAACTTTTAATAATTAATTGCTCTTTTTCTGGTGCAACAGTCATGAACTGCGAACACCTATGGCTGCAGTTATTGGATTGCTGGACATTCTTATGTGTGATGATCGTCTCACAAATGAGCAATATTCAACGATTACCCAGATCCGTAGATGTTCAACTGCTTTGCTAAGGCTTCTTAACAACATTTTGGATCTCAGTAAGGTGCCAAATATTATGAAATAAGTGCTTTGTTTATGTATTATTAGCAGTGCCATAACATACAAAATCAGCTGTTAACAGGCACATGGCAAACCAAGATTTACTTTAGATGCCAGTACATGATACCAGTTCTGGATATGATTCCAACAATAAGGCAACAATCAATTACCTTCAGTGTTAAACCTAAATTTCATATTACACCTGATTGAATTGATCACGTACTTTTTTAGAGTAGTATTTCTGCAACTGATGTTCTATCATTTAAAATTGTAAAACTACTAAAATTAGCTGCAACAAGCCAAAGCACCTTAAGACTATGAATTTATAGCCAAAGCAACTGATGTTCTAGCATGTTTCTAGTAGGAATATTAAATTTTATACAATTGTATGAAAATATTATGCAGGTCGAATCTGGAAAACTGGTGCTGGAAGTAGCTGAGTTTGACTTGGGGCGAGAACTCGAAGGACTTGTAGATATGTTCTCTGTCCAGTGCATTAACCACAATGTCGAGACTGTTCTAGATCTTTTTGGTATGACCATAATATATTCTTCATTATGTGTAGTTAATGCTAAAGAACTAAGACAACTTTTGAAGTCTCAACTTTGTGGTCTAGTTATAAGTTCATTTTCCTTGTGCAGATGATATCCCAAAATTAGTTCAAGGCGACTCTGGTAGAGTTGTGCAGATTTTTGCAAACCTTATCAGCAATTCTATCAAGTTTACAACATGTAAGTGCAACTTCCCCATTAAATTTTTTAGTCTATATTAAATCAGCTTGAGTAGAGCTAACAATTCATCACTATTGTCAAGGATCAAAATCCATAATCTTTTGTTATCATTGTATTACCATATAATGTAAAATTTAAGTATCATGGAACATAATTTCGGTTGTCTGTTTATTCATATGAAATCATTCCAAATTATGTGCTATTCCATACTTCCTTGTTAGAATAAAAGTAAAGCGTTAGTCCATCAAAAACTACCATAATACAATGCAAGAGAACATCACACTTCGCAATGATATTTATGTGATATGAGCAGTTTCCTTTAAAAGTTTATGTAGCTTGTAACTCTCAAAAGTTTTCTAATGGCATACAGCGGGGTACATTGTTCTGCGAGGATGGTGTGAGAATCCAAATACCTTTAGTAACACCAGGAAGTTTTCCCTTGGTCAAAAGGATCAAACATCTACACCTAACACAAAGTTTAAGCGACAATGGAGCCATGACAAAAAATTCTGCAAGAAAGACAACAAAATGATTCTTTATTTCGAAGTTGAGGACACTGGTTGTGGTATGAACCTTAGCTTAGCAACTCTTAACACAACATAACTTTATTTCCAAGTACTTCAAATCATCTTTGGTTCTTTTTTCTTATTTTCCTTTTTCTTTACTTCTTTTTCCTAGGAATTGATCCAAGAAAATGGGAGTCTGTATTCGAAAGCTTTGAGCAAGCGGACCCCTCAACAACTCGATTGTAAGCTGTCTATACGAACTCGATTACCTTACATGAGCATTCTGTGATTTATGCAGCAACATTTGCTGAAGGTTCCAGAGAGTTATACTGAAACTTTTTATTATTTTCAGGCATGGTGGAACTGGACTTGGTTTATGCATTGTACGAACCTTGGTGAGCAAAACTTTTTTCCTTACAAAATTTCAAGTAAACGATTTTGTCATTGCCAAAATTTGAATCACTGTAACAAAAGAAACAGTTTGTATCAGATGCCATGAAAAACAACATACCAACTTGTCTATGTGGCACAGATTTGCCAGACTCTGCGGGGTTCAAAGATTACAATCCATTAGCCTTGGTTAATTAAATTTTCAAATCAGATTAGCCTGTTTGCAAAGGCTACAGACATACAATCAACTATTTCCCGTTAGACGTCTATAAAAATGCATGCACGCATTCTGAGGCTTGTCATGTGTGAGCTAACTCATCATTCATTCTCATAGGAGCTTCTTTTACACTCCGCGGAGATTGGCTTACAAAATTCTTAAATGAAGACAAAACATTTTTTTTAGATTCTCTAGCAACTTTGCATCTTATTCAAAGTATCAACATGCTCTCATGATAAAAGGGATGCTTACAGGTGAATCAGATGGGTGGAGAAATTAGAGTTGTGAAGAAAAATGGACCAGGCACTCTCATGCAACTATATTTGCTTCTCAGCGCCCCTGTAGATGGAACAAAAGAGTACTGCAGTTTAAACTTTGACGAACATAACTTGACAGTAAGTGCAACTATTCTTCAACCTGCGGACTTTTTGGTAATATACCCTCTTCATAAGTACCAGAATAGGCTTTACATATTTTGAGGGCATTCTTTTCATAGTGGACACTTGCATGCCAAATTATACTTAGAAAGAAAAAAGAAGAGAATATGCCAAATTATTGCAACAAGCAACCGTAGTGCACAGAAAGTCTAGATTTGCTTGTGCTAATTTTAGAGTGCCATAATTTAACTTCCCAAAATTTAAATATGCCAATCTCACAAACCAGACTGTTTTACAGTGCCATTTCCGCTTTTGCTTAAAAAAACAGAGTCAAAATACGAGATTAAGCCCCATGCAGAACATTCTTTTCATTTTCGGTTCATCGGGTATTTTATGTTTTTATAATTATGACCAATGTATTAATGCAAGGTTTTGAACAGAAATGCTAAACATATGTGAAACTTGAATGCAGATAGTGCTTGCACTCAGTGGAAGAATGGGTAGATTGACCATGTCAAAGTGGCTACAAAGACATGGGGTGCATACCTATGAAGCATCTGAGTGGAATGAACTAACACAAATTCTTCAGGAACTCTTTCAAGGTGGAACTTATGCTCAAAATTCACCAAGTAAATGTTCAAAAGCTGAAGAATCGAATACAGAAGACATGAGAACCTCAATTTGCGTCATAGTTATTGATATAGTGCTACTTGACTTGAGCACAGATATATGGAAAGAACAGCTTAATTTCTTGGATAGATATTGTAGGAGAGCAAAGTTTGCATGGATATTGAACCATGACACCTCCAACAACATTAAGATGGAGCTTCGTAGAAAAGGGCATCTACTGATGGTTAATCGACCTCTGTACAAATCAAAAATGATCCAGATAATGGAATCTGCCATAAGAGAGAGCGATCTTGAACTACAAAGGAAAATTAGTCCTTTGACATCTACAGTTGTTGAAGGTGAGATGCATGAATGTCTTGAAATGAAAAACATTCACTCTGATACTGAGAGCTCCAATGACTCAGATAAGCCAGAAACGGGAAGTTCTAATTCTATCGACGCATTCCAATTGGGAGAAAAGCAACAAAAACATTTCAGCACACCCTGTTTGTCACAATATGAAGCAGTTAATAATTGCTTTGTTGAGTTAACTGAAGTTCAGTCAGAAGAAAACGAGTTGAGCAGAAACAAACAAAATCTGACTGGAACTTCTTACAACAATTCAAGTGGTACTTATTCAAAGAGGGCAGCAGATGGAGAGAATTCTCTTGAAGGTCTACGCATACTTCTGGCAGAAGATACGCCACTACTCCAGAGAGTTGCAACCATAATGCTTGAAAAATTGGGTGCCACAGTTGTAGCCGTGGGAGATGGGTTGCAGGCAGTAGATGCTCTAAAGTTCATGCTTAGTCCAGATGAGTATCAAACAAGTAATCAAACAAAGAGATGTGATTCCCCAACATACGACTTGATCCTTATGGATTGTCAGGTAAATTTGTGTGCTTAGTTTTATCAAGTGCATTTTTTTTTTTTTTTGGAGTTTTATTTTCTTCTAGGTAATGCAAAATGAGAAGAAATGCTTGATCATAGGCTAGGAATTTGAAAGAACTTGTTTGCTTACAAGAAGCAAATATCATAGCCACTGCAAGATCAGTAATCTTTCTCCCAGCATGCTAACAAAAAGGAACTTGCATACTCCCTCAATCCGAAAATGAGAGTTATTGCAACATATTCTTTTTAATATTAAATTTCAAGTCTAAAATTTCTTATAGACAACAAGATTTTAAAAGAATTTATATTTAAGCATGTCGTAGTAACAAAGTCAGACAAGTTAAATAGGACTCTCATTTCCAGACTGAGGGTACGTATAGAACATTATAACAAGTTAAAGTTTATCGTCTTTTTACTCCTCCAGTTTCTAAAAATTGAATTATATAGCCTCTAAAATTTCCCTCATCGTGACATACCAGATGCCAAAGATGGATGGTTATGAAGCAACAAAAGCTATACGAAGATCAGAGTTGGGGACGGGTCTACACATCCCAATTGTTGCACTAACAGCGCACGCAATGTCATCGGATGAAGCTAAATGCTTGAAAGTTGGCATGGATGCCTATCTAACGAAGCCGATTGACCGTAAGTTGATGGTTTCCACCATTCTCTCATTGACAAGAAGAACTACTTAATTCTTACTTCTTCAAGCAAGCAGTATAAATTAGGAAGGAAGCATGCATGAATTCACGCCACTTAAGTTCATATGTGGGCCCTATACGTGAAAATATCAAAAAATGACGTGAAAGTATCAATTTCCATTATTTATATTACTAGCATAAAGCAACAACTGTATAACACTCGGAAAAACTCTATCTTCCTCCATTTTTGGTAGTTTTGTGGAGAATATCTATAGAAGCTAGCAAATTCCTCGGCTAACTTTAAATATCAAATTCCTTTTGATTGTTTTTCGTTTGCCCTACATTACAAATAATCCATCCATGAGGCATTCTAACTCCATAGGAAATAATCGTGATTCCATTTCAATTGAGTTTCAAGCAATCTTATAGATGTGATACTTACTTCTGGATTAATTTAAAATATGACATATAATGTGTTTAATGACATGTACAACCCCACTTTTTACAGCTTTTAACTTATGATAACATATTTTGACAAACTCTTCATCGTTTTGAAAAGTAACACAGATTAAAGAGAAGAAGCAGCAATTAAATTATGGTAAAATTAATTAGTTATTACCAAAATATATTACAAGAATACTCATCTTATAATGGCCAACTAAGAATAGTTAATTAAGGGCATCGCAGTTGTCAAGGTATGATCCAAAAGCCCAAGTCGGAGGCACAACTTATAATGGACTAGATGTGAGGTCCATCTTACGAGTCCAAGTCCAAGTCCTTGGAGGCTTGAGGCCCAAGGATCAATGCCACGGGTCCAAGGGCTCATAGAGCTGCGGTCCCAATTACCTAATGGGACGTAATAATGCCTCTATTACGTGAATTTATTCGACACGTGTAATGAATCATACATATTAATACAAACTGACCCCCACATGTTATGGACTATTGGTTAAAAAATAATTATTGTACACGTATCGAAAATGTATAAGAAAATCATTTTCCTAATTGAAATACCTAGACCTCTTAATAAAAACTCCCATTTATCAGTCACGTCAACAAAACATATTTTACTATTCGGTGATTATAAAAGGGACCTTCATGCTGCAAGGTTAGATACTTAATACCCCAACTTACACATACAACTCTTATATTGTGATTTTTTAATCTTTCACCACCGACCACTAACACACACGCACAACCCTTATATTGTGATTTTCTATCTTTCGACCACTAACACACACGCCGGAGGCTTTCCACGGCGGAACTACCTTATCCGTAATATGAACGTATTGTGTAAGTTAA
Source organism: Aralia elata (assembly GCA_034770075.1). Lineage (NCBI taxonomy): Eukaryota > Viridiplantae > Streptophyta > Magnoliopsida > Apiales > Araliaceae > Aralia > Aralia elata. The sequence goes on along the minus strand of CM068386.1, from coordinate 943,092 downwards.
AAAAAATCAGTAGAGTATGAGAGAATACCGACTCAAAAGATAAGATATTATCAGCAGATAATTTGTCTTATTAATAATAAAAAAAAAGTATACATAAACAGACAAATTGATTAAAAAATTAAATACTAAAGAACGTGGATTTATAAAATGATAATTTTAAACTTGATATTATCGCACATTATATTTTTCTATAAAAACCGTAAGAAGGTTCTATGAAAAAAAAATCAAATAATGACATCATTAACGATAGACAAAATATTGTCTATCTATTCTAAGAGCAAATCCAATGCAAGTTTCAAAATGGCTATAGGCATTGTTATATTTTGGCACCAAAAAGTATTTTTTAGTGCTAAAATAGAACTCAGTCTCCAGTGGTTGGTTCCATATTAACACCAAAAAGTGCTATAGGGTATGTCCAATATTTGATTTTCAGGTAAAGTGCTATAATTTGTGAGTTATCAAGGATGACTCTTTGGTTCTATATTTAGAACCAAGTGTAACATTTTGCCATTTTAGAACTAAGTATAGCACCCTGTTGGATTTGTGTTTTTGCCTATTGATGCTATAATTTGACTATAGAACCAAGTATAGCACCCCCATTGAATTTGCTCTAAGAGCAGAACTGCAGAAGTAATTTAGCGTGTAACAATTGTAGTGTATATTTTTTTGTCCGATTGCAACATAGTTATTATTAGCATATGAACTTTTTAGTTTCAATATCACCTTATTTTTCTATAATCAAATCTGAAATTTGATAATTATTTTGAACAAATCTTTGAACTTCAACATAACAATTAATTTAATGACTTATATAGTGATTGAGAGTAAATAAGTCTTTGAGTTTCATCGTTATTAAGAAATAAAAGTTTGAATTTTATCGTTATTAATAAGTAATTTTATAAATCTCATTTCTTATGTTCAATTGCCTAGTTTTCTTGAATATTTGTTACAATTGAATTATATATTAACGATATAATTTTTTTATATTTAAAAGTCAAAAAGACAATAACTTTTACCCTAAACATATTTTGGCATGTTTATTTCAATAAATGAAAGAATTCTCCATCGTTTTGAAAAGTAATTAAAATAAATTTTAAACTCTGCCCGTATGGGTTGCCTTGTTGCCTAAGAAGAGATCGTCTTCTCACTCCCTTTTTAGTCTTCTCTCTCCTCTCACAACACAACACAACACAACACAACACAGAGAAAGCAGATCAAAGAAAAAGAATCCACCGCCAGACATATAAAGACTAAAATGGCGAGATACGACAGAGCTATAACGGTCTTTTCGCCAGACGGCCATCTATTCCAGGTTGAATATGCACTCGAAGCCGTCCGTAAAGGTAACGCCGCCGTCGGCGTTAGAGGCACCGATACCATCGTTCTCGGTGTTGAGAAGAAGTCTACTGTCAAGCTTCAAGACTCCAGGTCCCCTTTCCTTCTCCTCTATTTGTTTAAATATGTGTATTGTTGTTGTCCTTTCTCCAGGTTATGTTTTCTGATTTAGGGGTTTGCATAACTTTCAAATTGTGCGTGTGGGATATCTGAAGCTTAGATTTACTAGATTGGAATCAAAAGTTTATGGGTTCCTGGGATTGAAGGCAAAATTTATTTGTAGAAGTTTGAGTTTTAATTTGTAATGAATCAAAAGGGCGTTATTGGGATTTCCTTTTGGAATTGCCTTGCAAACAAAAAAAATTCACCTTTGTTTATTCATACACGACCTGACTAGGAATGGTGCTCACACTGCTTGCAACTAGTAATCACTAACTCGGAAGCATGTTTTCATGGGGTCATATGAGTCATATGGATGGATCATGGATGAAAATTTAAATTACTTATAGATGTTGTTTGTAAGTATTGCATGATATTGGTATAGCTCTTGGGATTCATGTCTAGTTTAGAAAGCTAAGCTTTTTCTCTTTGTTTTTAATAGTTTTTGTTGTTTATCCTGCTTAATTAGTAATGGTTGTCACACTGTGTGAGCCCTAGAGAAAATTTGGTGGGTTCATTTGAATGCTGTAAGAGTTTAAAGGAATAGTGTAACTTGTATGCTAAAAAGAATATGCTAATTACATATTGCTAAAAAAGGTAAGCCTTGCTTAGTTTTCTGAGGCTGATTATCACTTACACTAGTCCTTATCTCGACTAGACTTGTCTAGTACCATGGTACGATAGCAGCTCCATTTCGTGTGCTCTTTAACATATCCTACATACAATGTACTGTTTTCTGACTATTATATTTCCTCTCCTCTGCAGATCTGTCAGGAAGATTGTAAATCTGGATGATCACATTGCTTTGGCTTGTGCTGGTCTTAAAGCAGATGCTCGTGTTCTTATAAACAGGGCACGCATTGAGTGTCAAAGCCATAAGCTAACTGTTGAAGATCCTGTTACTGTTGAGTATATAACTCGTTACATTGCTGGTCTTCAACAGAAGTACACACAAAGTGGTGGTGTTAGGCCATTTGGCCTTTCAACCTTGATTGTGGGTTTTGACCCATATACTGGCGTGCCAGCACTGTATCAGACTGATCCTTCTGGGACTTTTTCTGCCTGGAAAGCTAATGCTACTGGGAGAAACTCCAATTCGATGAGGGAGTTTTTGGAAAAGAATTATAAAGAAACGTCTGGCCAAGAAACTATAAAGCTTGCTATCCGCGCGCTGCTTGAAGTAAGTATATGCTACCTTTATTCCACTATTTTTATTTTATTTTATTTTTATGTTCTCTATACACTCTTGTTTGCAGTCTCTCCACTTCCGCATATTTGCTTAGGGTAGGGTTGGAATTTCTTTTAAATGATTCTATGCCTGACATCTGCCAAAGTATTAGTTTCGGTTTACTTTTAGGTGCTAATCCACAATGTTACATTTTTTTACTGTTACCTAATTCTCTCTAAGGTGTATATTCAGAGAGTGACATCAATATTTGTTATCATTTAAAGCAAAGAAGAAAGTCGTGTTTGGGATCTTTAAACATGAATCACTTCCTGGTTTTCTTTGACGTACTAACCACCTAGTTAAGGAAATTTATTTATTTTTGGAGTGATCCATAGGCAGATTGCCTGCATATGTTTGTCTACATGTCTGCTTCTTTTTTGTTCCGCATTGTAATGAAAAATAATAAACTTGCCTGAAGAGATTGCTAGTCATGTCCACTTCAGCTCATTACCACTTTATTAATAGTTGATTGTCCGATGAACTTTAAGGCAACAGCTGACATTGGTTGGGCTAGACTAGAAGTCACTTTACGTCTGCCCTATATATTTCTTTTCAAATTCTTTCTCAAGGGTAAATCTTTTTTTTATTATTATTTTTTTTTTAAAAATTCCGGTTTTCCATATTCTTCTTGTTGTAAGGATCAGTAGACATGTGTCACCATGCTTAAAGGCTAAAGGTAATATCTTCGTTGTGGTAGCTGATTCTCACTTCTCATGATCTCATCAATTAAATAGTATTATGAAACACTATGGATCAGTTATTTTCTAGTCGTGGCTTATTAAGGTCTGATGGTCTCATGATTAATTGCATTGTTTTATAATTATTCCTTCACATTTCCGTTCTATCCTTCGCCCCCAAGTTCTTCCCTATCCTTTTCTTTGGGTTACATTTCCTTTCCTTGATATACACCTGGTTACATAACTAAAGTTATTCTTAATCATTGAAAAGGCAGATAACAATCTAATTTCTCTGCTAGATTTATGCATTTAGTCTTCCCTTATTTGGATTGATTTTCTTTTTTTCATTACATGAGAGATACTTCAAAGTTTTCTATTTCATACATTTGGCTAACAGACAACTTTTTCAATATGTGCATCATAAGACTATGGAATCCGTCATATCCTGAGTAAGTTATGGGGTGCTAGATTCTATAATTGGGAAAACAGAACCTCTTTTTTGCTGGGACTGGCATTCACTTGGTCCAGTCTCTCATATCAATAGCCAAAGCTGAGTGGTGATTAGATCTAGCATTTAGTTTGCTTTCTAATTTGATTTCAATTTGCTAGTGGCTACAAGTATGATGTGATTGAGGCGAAGACAATAGCAACAAAAATGGTGAAACACATTGATGATTTCCTTTGTCTTTTATCTATATTGCTAGAATTTATGTCTAAACTAATTATACTAAATACTGCAAGGGTATTTGGAATCTAAATAGCTCTATCCACCAAATCCAGTAGACCAAAACAAAGGAGAAGGGTGAAAGAAATGGAGATGGAATCTAACCATTGTTGTGGTACTCTTGTAACATCGCAAACGAGTTAATTGATGCTTTGGTTACTGTATTAGGGGTCGATTTTCATTTTGGTTATTGATTTTTTTTTTGTTACAAAGACATTATTATACTCAAAAAAATATTACAAACTAATCATTACTTAACATTCCGTCCAAAAAAATGACGGAAGTGTTGAATAGACTAACGTTTAACAACTGTCATATGGAGTATTTGAATATGTGGCAGGTGAGACCCTGTTATGAGGAGGATTAATTGATGTTTTGGTTAATATACTATGGGGCGATTTTCATTTTGGTTACTGAATATTTTTTTTATTACAAAATCATTACTATACCAAAAAAATGTTACAAACTAATCATTACACAACATTCTGTCCAAAAAATTGACGAAAGTGTTAAAACCGTGCATATCATGTGAGATTGTGCATATCATATTATCAAAAAAAGCTGATGTGTGAGTTAGTTATTGATGATGTGACATATTTTGCCATGTGTAATATCATGTGTATTGTCGTTGGTAAAGAAGAAACAAACTAAATATTCGTGGCCAAGATGAATCGCAGCAGAATCGTGCCTTAATTTTTTTTCCCTTTGTAATTATTTCTCTTTTCTGATTTCTGTGGCAATATCATGTGCTACATCATCAATAACTAACTCACATGTCAATTAAGTAATGTTAAGTAATGACTAGTTTGTAATATTTTTTTGAATATAGTAATGTTTTTGTAACAAAAAAAAAAAGAAAAAAGATTTAGTAACTAAAATGAAAATTGACTCTAGTACAGTAACCAAAATATCAATTAACCCTCCACGTAACAAGGATCCACCTGCCACATATTCAAGTACTCCACATGATAACTGTTAAAAATTAGTCTATTCAGCATTTCCGTCAATTTTTTGGACGGAATGTTAACTGTTAAGTAATGACTAGTTTGAATTTTTTTTTTAGTATAGTATTGTCTTTGTAACAAAAAAAATTCAGTAATCAGAATGATAATCGATCCAGTAACCAAAACATCAATTAATCCCATCGCAAACGAAACAAGCATCTTTGGGTTTCAATTAAAATGTTTGTTTCGCCTATTTGGTGTAAATAGTTCGTGAAGCCTTTTTTTAGTTTCTCTAATATAAATAAGTTGATGAGATTTGTTACTAGGCTCCATGAAGTTTCCGTTTTCCACTTGGGCAACGTAGGCTGCTGTTGGGTTTCCAGGCCATCCCATCCCACTTTAGCTGTTGAGCATATTGTCATGATGTGTAATGATTTTGTTTGTCTCTTATGTTCTGGAACAGATCTTCAATGTGGTCTTTATCTTACATGTAGGTTGTTGAGAGTGGAGGAAAGAACATAGAAGTTGCTGTCATGACAAAGGATCAGGGTCTTCGACAGCTTGATGAAGCTGAAATTGATGCCGTTGTTGCTGAGATTGAAGCAGAGAAAGAGGCTGCAGAGGCTGCAAAGAAGGGCCCTTCCAGGGAGACATAAGCCTGATTTTATTTTTCCCTTGTTCCCATTAATGGCATTCCATGTGAACATGTAATCTCGACTTATTTGAGTGTTGGGGCTTCTTGTGTGGTTTAGATTTGGTAATGTTTCAATGATTTATGCTGTTAGACAATATATGGACAAGTTTATTTGCAAATCATCTTATGAAAGTTGCGTAGCAGAGTTATGAACTCATTTGTTTTCAACTACGTGACGTGACACGTGATAAATTGAGGCATGAATATCGTACATGACAAATCCTTGCATGTGTTAAAAAAAGGAAACTGATATTTTCATAACAGAATAATATTTTTACATAAAAAGTGTCGTTATAGATTTTATAGAGACGGTTTTTCTTGTTGCTATATATTTATAGCGACATTTTTTATATGAAAATATCAAAAAATGTTGTGAAAATATCAGTTTCTTAAAAAAATAGATTCTTAAATCAAGCAAGCTGAAATATAAGATCTATAATAGGATAATCTAAAGAAATCCTTGCACATATTTTTTTTACATTTTTTTTAATAAAGACAAACAATTGTTCATCTTCTTTAGGCCCAAATCCAAAACCAAAAAGTTGTTCCAACAATACAACCAAGCAAAGCAAAGAGGAACAAAAAAAAACAAAAAGCTTTTCCTATCATCGACTCAGACCGATCAAACAGATCCCCTCAGTTTATCGTCTCTTACTTCGTCTGCAATCTCCTTAGTTAAATTCTTGTTCTTTTAAATTTTTCTCCCCTTTTATCTAATTAAAAAGCTAAATATTGATTTGAAAAATATGTTTTTTTACCCATGCAATAAAAAGTGAGAGTTTGATCATCTAATTGAAAAAAAAAAATAGAAATTGACTAGCAAAGTGAAAACAGATTAGAAGTTCAGAATTTTATTTTGATATTGAAGGCTAAAAAAAATTAAAGAAATGAAGAAATGGTGGATAAATAAATGATAGAAGTGGATAAAAATGAAAGAAATGGGAAAATAGAGGGTAAAATACCGAACGCCTTTGGTTCGAGTGGTATTACTCAACTCAAGTTAATCATAAGGTTGGGGTTCGAGCCTTCGCATGCCAAGGTAGAGTGTGTGAGTGTGTTCAAATTAGCAAAAAAAAAATGGAGGGTAAAATTTGGAATGGCTGGAAAGTGGAGGGTCAAAAATAACAAAAAAAAAACTTGTCCGATGCAGGTCTAGAACCTGCGACGTTGGTGTCACTAGCACGACGCTCTACCCAGCTGAGCTAATAGGCTATGATTTTGCTTGTCACAAGTATCCTATAATATATTAGTCGACATCAGACAAAGCCTTGATCAAAATTAAAATAGAGGAGAGGAGAGACAGAGACAGAGAGAGAGAGGTATCGATCGTTTCGGGGATGAACATGGAAGAGCGCAGAAACGCAGCAAAACGAGAAGACTACGAGGTATCTTCCAATTTCCCTTCTACATAATATATAATCAAAATTTTTGATCGTTCATTCAGCATTTTTTCTAAAACCGTTTTCTAAAATTTATTTTTATGTTCATAAATCCCTATACATTTTTTCCTGAATAAATACTTGTGACAAATTAATTTGGTGATTGAGCGATGCTTAAAGATTTAAAAGTCTCTTTTGATCAGTTGTTGTTAACAGATTTACACGATATTGTTTGTTTATTTTATATAAAAAACATATCTTGCATCCCCATAAATTCTGCAGCTCTTGGTTTCAATACAATCACTTATCTAAGCTCTTTTTATCAAATTCTGTTCTTGATGGATGCAAATGTGATTTGAAGCTATTCTATTGAGTTGTTCACTGATTTGAAATTCTTTTGGAAGATAACTATCAATGCCCTAAAAGTTTTAGCTTTAAAATCACAAAAAAAAAAAATTAAAATTGTGGAGTCTTAAAAAATTGTGCTTTTAGTGAGAAAAACATTCATAGAGACTATACTATTTTTGACAGATTTTTTTGTTTGATTCTTCTTATAGTAATTATCTGGACCAAATGCTTATGTTATGAAGAGTTGTTTCTATCCAATTTTTTCAGTGTTCTTTTGTGAATCAGCGCAATTCCACTTCTCCTTAACTGTTGCCTCCTTGGCTGATTTCTACTCAGGTGCTATTAAAAATCTGTAGAGGGCTATCAATTGGTTTTTCTAAAACTGCAGATACAATATATTGGACCATAGGTACCAGATATTGTTACATAAGCTTGATACACTATATGGTTACATAAGCTTTGTTTTTATTTACCTATATTTAGCCAGGGTTGAGCATGGATTGGGTTTTCAAAGGTGCTATATATTTCACAGGGAGCTGAAACATTTGGTCATTGATTACTGATTGGCAAGTTGTAATGAGTTTTGGTGAAACCCATGTCCCTAGCGTAGATTGTTAAAAATTTCTCTTTTGCGTTTATAAGTTAGAAATTAGGTCCTTGGATGCTTAGCACCTTGATAAGCTAAAGAAAATTTCAAATGTTGTAGAAGCCATTGGAAAGAAAGGAGTCCGTTACCTGTAGACTTCATATTTCTGGATCTCATTACTTCTAAACTTTTGAGTGGTAGCTGATACCCGACATGTCTGCCTCCAGTTGTTACTTGTTTTTGTTAGAAGAATCATCTAAATTCTTTGGTCCTTATCATCCTTCTAATTGTTAAAGCTTGAAATAAAACTGCAGATTGAAGGAAAGAAGCAAGCTGCTGCAGATGTTCTGTTCAATTATTCGACATTTGTTATGACATGTATCGGAAATCAGGTGCGGCCTTGTGACTTGAGGATGCATCTAATGAAGGTAGTCTAGATATTCTTGCTCAATATATTTTTTATTTTTTAAATTAGCAAGACTGGCAATTTTATGTTTTTCTTTTACCTCTATTTATTCTGTTAACAAATCTATCTGAAGAGATATTCCTTGAATATGAAAGGTGGTAGCAAGGAGCTAATTAGGCTTGGAAAAAACAAAAACTGTGTTGTGTTGCCATTTTTGCAGTTTTTACCAATGAACTACGTAATCTTAGATATAGGATATGGCATGGAAAACACTAGTGTATAAACTGTGTGCCACTTTGATGGATTTTCCTTCTGGATAGTTCATATACCAGGGGAATTGTCCAAAAAAATATAAATGAAGTTCTATATAGTAGGGGACCTTCAACTGGTTGCTGATGTGACTGATGGTTTGTATTGGTGGCCTTATTATAATTTGTTATGGGGATTAGAGATGTAGCATAATAACCCTATAATCTGTTTCGGTGAATAGATATGTAAAAATGTTATTTATTTATTTTTGCTTTGGACATAATTCAGGAGATTTCTGGTATGCCAACTTCTCTGAAGAAGGAGTCATCACAAAATGCTGGTTCCCCTGAAGCAGGAACTGCATCAAGCTCAGGCATGAGACTAGATAAAAATGAGAGTTTTCGGGCACTATTGGCTTGAGGTGTGGTTTCTTGACTTGTCATGCAAGATGATCAGCACATAGCCGTGGTTCTATTACTCTTATATTATTTGAATTTTCTTAAAACCATTAATATATTTTCTTTTACAGCATATTATTCAATATAATGTTGCTAGTGGATTACGTTTTCTTAAGTTGTCAGCATCTATGATATAGAGATGTGTAATATAAACAGCTTTTTAAGTATGCCATATTTTGCAGTTAAACCTCAATTGAGTGAATCAAATATTTGTCCTCGTCAGTTTTTACAAAATTCATCTGACCGCCTGCATGTTGGAAGGAGTTGGATGATTGTTTATTTAAATCTATTACCCTAAAAAAGACAACAGGTGAATGACTGTTTAATTGATGAGAACTATATGATATATCAACTGAGAAACGATCAACACTTTCTTTTGGCAATTATTGTAGGGAATTTGTATGAAGGCATATCAAGTCCTTGCTTTTTTATTTCGTGAAATTCTTCATAAGACAGAATTCCGAAATGTGAACATACAAAAGGCAGCAACTGAAGCATTCCTAGTATGCTTTGTAAATGGTTAATGTCTTGATTTCTTCATGTTAACTATGAAGAAATATTCAGTATCCTGGTTGTGCAAGTGTGTATATTTTTCATCTTGTTATGAGAGAGTAAGTGCTCACATTCATTGCTCCAATTGTTGGCCGGGGGTTTTGCACAATAACAATTGAGCATGACCTGATTGTCAGCATTCTTTTTCTATTATGCAAACCTTATGAATAAACATTGTTGGTATTGACTTTTGAAGGTTATGCTTGGAACTCGAAACAGGGAATGAAAGAAAAATAAAGTCAAAAAATTATAAAAACCTTATCAATGTTCCACAATCCAGTCTCAACATTCTTTTTTTCCGATAAGTTATTTTAATATCTAAAAAATATACATGAGATTTTTTTGAAGTGTATATATTTGAACCTATTCTCATTTCGTTCCTTTCCATCTATCTCAATTTTACATCATTGAGGAAGCATTTTATTAGTGGAAAAAATAAAAATATGATGCTTAATGCAATGTCTTAGTATTACTCTATCTAAACTGAGTTAGAAGCTTAAATATATAATTTCAAACTATTTTAATAGGGATATTATTGTTTTGGTTTCTATTATATGGGTTTCATATGGATTTCCCATAATCTTGTAGTCTTTCAAAATTTATTATTTAATTCTATTTCTGTTCTAAAGGAGGTTGAAAGGCTTATTGAATCCATCCAAGAGATGTGGAGTAATCGCCAATCCTCTAGATCTAATTATGTCAAACAGAGTCAAAAGACTGCTCGACCTAATCGTCAATATAATCGGGTTTTAGTATTTGATTCCTGTTCAGACTATGCTTGTGTATCTCGATAGTATAGTGTTGATGTTTCGAGTGTTTGAAATATAAGAAACCAAAGGTCTATGGTAATCATAATCTTATTGGGTCCGCATGTTTTTTAACAAGTATTCATGAGACTATTGTAGTTCTTGTTTTGACATTGGTTCTAGGATTACATTGGCTTATATCTACTCATATCATACATGTGAATATTTTTAGTAATACTACTAATTTGATCATGCAGTTAGCAGGTGATGTTGACATCAATCCGAAGAATGCTCCTATATTTATGATATTTGCAAGGTTAGGATCTCCATCAACTTTCGAGAGGATGTGTGGATAAGAAACACTTGAAGAAAGCTTGAGATTTAACTCATTATGTTGCAAAATCTCGGATAATGGTTTCTCAGTAATGGTTGGCTTGAAAGCCTCCTTGAGTTTCACTTTAGATTTTTGTTTGTTTAGCAGGTTGTATGGTGTGGTTTGTTGGTATTTGGGTTTTTTGCTTGTATAGCAGGTTTAGTGTGGGTCTGATGTATATTTGTTTAACAGGTTTATGGTTGTGGCTTGTTGTCTGCTTGTAATAGTTTGTTAATATTGTTGTTGCATCTGTTATATATATATATATATATATATATATATATATATATATATATATATATATATATATATATATATATATATCAAATGAAGTGCTCTATGTTTTTGTCAAAAAGAAAATCCAAACTATTTTAAAAATATATGATTTATTAATATTAATATTACTAATATTATTATTACTCAAATAATCAACATTATTTATATTTTATTTGCATAGAAAATTTCAAACCTGTAAAGCATAAGTAATTTCCCAACTCAAATATACTTTGTATATGTCGATTCATTTTCAGCATACTTAATTAGCTTGGGATAAAAGGACTTTGTTGAAATTAATTAGAGGCAGTAGAGCCACATTTCAAAAAGTTAATTTCAATTTAAGGCAAATTTATCTTATAAATAGGCTAAGCATATAAATTCAATGCACGTTTATATTTATCATACGGTAGAAATTGTCTTTTACTAGTATTAAACTTTTTCCCTTTAATTTTATGATAGAAATAATTTTGTGGGTGCAAATGATAAAGTATTATTTACGTATCATGTACTTGAAAGTAATAATTTATTAATATCAAATCAATAAAAGGTTTTACGCATTATTTTTAAAAAAGGCTGTAGTTACAATTGTTTGTGTGTATATATAAATCACATTGTCTAGATCAAAAGCATTCACAAAATGACTGGGAGGCCGAAGACGAAAATGAGCTATTTATCTACATACAACTATATCTAATTTCTTGATGCTCTCAGAAACGAAAATTAATCTCAAGTTCTCGTTTCGATATTTTAATTTTTGGTGCTCGTAAAAACGAAAATTAATCTTAAATTCTGGTTTCGCTATGAGAAGAATACGGGAGCATCGTATTGATTATAACTTTCTTTGGACCTTTGCGAAAGTTTTCACGGGAGAAAATTACTTAAATGGTAAGATCGATATCTCTATCACTTCAAAATAAAAGGGACGTGATCATTTTTTGTGGTTCTTGATATGAGAAAATGTATTGTTAGGTAATTTTAATTTAATTTTCTTATTAAGTAAGATTGAACCTAAATTTTGTCTCTAGATATAGGTTATAAATGAAATAATAAAAGATATATGCATTTTTTAGAAGAGACAGAATGATAGTCTGATTGTATCTGAGAAAAATTTTCAAATTAATAGGAAAAAAGCTTAATCAGAATGAATCATAATTTTTCTTCTATGATCAATCTATATAAATATCAACAACTCTGAATTGGATCAGTTTCCCCTGCTCCAAAACGCCGAATGAAATAAGTGGTCGGATTCTCTTTCTATAATCCTTTTGTTTGATATGATAGACCCGACCTCCGTCCCCTGTCTTGAAAGTTTGATCTATGATATGATGCGAAAATTTGATGCAAGTTTTTCCCCTTTTACAATTGAAGTAAATCCATCCAATTAAGCAATAACCCTATTTTTATATTGATAACATAATTACTCATAAAAGAATGCTAAACCAGTTTTTGAGGTAGGGGTACACAATGTGTGCTTGTACAGGATGTGAATGCAGAATACAGGTTTACTGGGTAAACTATAAAACTTCACTAAAATAGAGGGACTATTCATGCAAAATTTTCCTCTTAGTTTTATCCGGTATGCGCAACGGCTAGTCCGTAAAACGGTAACCTGCAACGGTCGATTAATTCAAAAAAAATTATTGAATACTTACCTAAAGTACTCCCTCCGTTCTACTATATCTTTCTCTCCTTTTTCTTCAGTTTTCACTCTTCTCCGAGTAATCTTCTTCCCATACCTTTTCACAGAAAAAAAGGAAGAAAAAGCCCCAAAATTGAAAAATGTCACAAGAAATGTGGAATGCTCCTCCTGGGTTTAGACCCACTAAATCTGCTCCTTGTTCACCAGCTAAACCTCTTGGGGTTTCCCGAACTAGATCTGAATCTTTTCACGTGACTCACAAAGTCCCAGTTGGTGACACTCCTTATGTTAGAGCCAAAAATGTTCAAGTAAGCATCTTTGGATTTCTTAGTATTTGCATAATTGTCTTGATATTTGGCGATAATCAGTCATCATTTATCTGGTTATCTTTGGTTTTGGTGTGCATTTTTTCTTTTTTTAAGAAAATGGATATACTTAATTTTGTAATTCCTTGATTCTGAATACTGGGTACTCCTGGTTATGAATTATGGTGTTGTAAATCTACATCTATTGATGGGTGTATGAATTAATATTTGCACAGTTGTCTAGATTTGGGCTCTAACAAATATAATTTTTCCGGGTATGTTTAGTTTTAGTGATCTTTTACTTTATTAAGAAATGGGTACTCTTGATTTTGCCTAATTTTTGTAAATTTCCTTGTTTGAATTGATGGGGCATTCTGGTTATGATGTTGTTGATCTGTAATTTTTCTGGGTATCTTTGGATTTAGTGCTCTTTCTTTTTTATGAAATGGTTACTCTTGATTTTATATTTGGTTGATTTCCTAGTTTGGAATTATGATACTTGTGGTTATTATGTTAATGATTGACCCCTACAATTTTAATGGGTGTTTCTTGGTTTTTTATCAGTTGGTGGAAAAGGATCCGGAAAAGGCGATACCTCTATTTTGGGCAGCCATAAATGCAGGAGATAGAGTGGATAGTGCTCTGAAAGATATGGCTATTGTAATGAAGCAACAGAACAGAGCAGAGGAAGCCATTGAGGCCATTAAGTCATTGCGAAGCCGGTGTTCAGAACAATCTCAAGAGTCCCTTGATAACATCCTGTTGGATCTTTACAAGGTACTTGAAAGATTAAAACTTTCTACTTATTGAATTCTTTATTAGTGTTTGGTTAAAATCCTGATGGACTTTGATTTGTACAGAGATGTGGGAGATTGGATGACCAAATTGGCTTGTTGAGACGCAAATTGTTCTTGATTCATCAAGGGATGGCTTTCAATGGGAAGCGCACAAAGACAGCACGATCTCAAGGGAAGAAATTCCAGGTTTCTGTGGAACAAGAAGCGACTCGATTGTTGGTAAGAATATCATAAAGACACTATCTTTTTTAAACAAAAAAAAAATTGGAAAATCGTAGTCTAATCATGATTTTCCCCCATGTTTTTCAGGGGAATTTGGGATGGGCACTTATGCAGCAGAACAACTACATTGAAGCTGAGGATGCTTATAGAAGGGCACTAGTGATTGCAGCAGACAATAACAAGATGTGCAATTTGGGCATCTGTTTGATGAAACAAGGCAGAATTTCCGAGGCAAAAGAGACACTGAGGAGAGTTAAGCCAGCAGTAGCAGATGGCCCAAGAGGCGTTGATTCTCATCTCAAGGCCTACGAGAGAGCACAACAGATGCTCCGGGACCTTGAATCCGAAATGATGAACAAGGGAGTTGATAGAATCGAACAGCGTAAACTGTTTGATGCATTCTTGGGTTCTTCTGCAATTTGGCAGCCTCAGCCTTGTAGAGAACTTAATAATACTGCTCCAATTTCTTCAGCTAGACCCCAAGATGATTTCGCTGACGAGAATGTTAATTCAAACATCATAGTAAACCCCACTCGTTTTCCGGGGCAGAAAATTGATAAACCAGTTATTCCTTTTGGGAATTCACTCAACATTGGTGCACCCCCATTTTATTCATCAAAATTTGTGACGGAACCAATTAGTACTAACCATTTGACAGAGAGGCTTAAGAGAACAAGGTCTGGGAATGCTGCTAACTTGAACAGAGGAAACGAAATCGGAGGAGGAGGAGGAGATTCATGGAAGGCTTTGATGATGGAGACTAGAAGCCAGCCGAATTCACCAAAGGAAACCACCGGGGAGAACAAGTGGAGAGATTTGCTACCGGATAGCAAGGACTTTGAGGATGCTATTCTTGCTGCAGTTTTGGGTTCGAGCAGCGGCGAATCTGGAAAGATTGGTGAGATGATGATGATAAGCAGCAGTGGTGGTGATGCTGGGAAAGTTCAGAGAAAGATTGATAAGAGGCTCAAGGTTTTTCAAGAGATTGCGCCTTCTCTGAGTCCAAGGGCTTGATTGATTCAAGAACAATTAGCGTATTATAAATTTATAATAACCTGGGGTTGGCTAATTTAATTTATTAATTTATTTTAGGATGGAGATGATCTTGTTCTCCTTGACTTGATTCCCATCACTCCTCACTCCTCCTTAAGGAGTGATGGATGGGAGTTTGCTGCTGCAGTATGGTGGTGGTAGTTCTATTAATTCTGGCTGTAAAAGTATAGAGAGCATCATGGTGGCTCAACTCTATGTTTTTATTCCTCCCTCCCCACCACCAATAATAAAATCATCAATGAATTATTATTGTTCTATTTAAGTTTTAGTCCAGCACTGAAATGAATCCTCAATCCCCATTAGTAGTTTTATAGTTGTAAGAAACCATGCATGCAATTGTGTTTGACATTACTCAATGAAGTTTGATCAATTATAAATTATTATTATATTATAATTATATATTCTCATTAATTATTTTACTAGTTTTAAAAGAGATCGAGAAAATAAATGAAAAGCGAAGATTTTCATTTTCTTTGTTCAAAAGATATCGATTTAGTTAGATTTCTCCAGCTTTTTAATTAATTTCGTTTTTCATCTTCATCTTCATCTTCTTAATTACTTTTCATTTTGAAACTTTTGGCTTTCCATTTATTGGAACAGGCTGGTCGAAAGGAATATAATTTTATTATAAATTTACCATTACCATACATATACACATGAATGAAGATTTCTTATTGACTACAAAACCTTCCATAGCTATCCTTATAATACTTCAAATAACTCTATCCTAAAACAATATGATAAATTATATATGATAAATATATAATTATTTAAATATAACAACTTTTTGATATTCTCTAATACGTCCTCTCTCGAGCTTCAACTTGACAAAATGCTCGCCTGAGTCGTAAAATAAGCAAAATAATAACACTATATATATTGATCAAACCCTTGAGAATACAAACAATCATCCGTAGATATTCAAATAATGGATAGCTCGCTCGCATTACAAGAACTGGACTTGGATCGGGGTTGTTCACAAATTTGATGGCGCCCAATGCAAATCTAAAAATATACTTTCACAGTTTCAAATTATAAGATTAACATTGACTTTTGAAAAGTTAATTTAAAATATTTTTAAATTCAAAATTAACATGAATTCATCGTCTCCTTACAAAAAGCCTCTAGAGAAAGCGTTGGAGGCATTTTATGCTGATGCGCATAATAATCTGCTCAACTATATATATAAATCAGGAGAATTAATAATAAATGAATAATACTTGATAATTAATAGCTAAGAAATAAGGGATGTTGGTTTATTATCACGAGTGTATCGTATCACTCATATCGAGCTTTGTATCCATATATAATTTTAAAATTTTTGCTATAATTGTATGATCGATCGATTGGGACATGCATAATGAAGTTTCTTTTTCGAATTCTCAATCCAAAAAATAAATGTGTATTACTGTTTATAATTAAATTTCCTTTTGATGTTGGTTATATAATTATATCTAGTTGTATGTATTCATGGTTAATTCAAAGTATATATGATCAAGTAAGATTTACTAATGAAGTTTATGATCTTCACTTGCATTGTTGAGAGTGTCAATTCTCAAAATGTACTGCTTGTGATTTTTCAAATTTATGTATTTTTGTTTTTGAAGACGTTAATTTTATGATCAAACTTAGATTTAAGTTGATTCTTCGTTTTCCTAAATAAATAAATAAACACTCATAAGTAACCCTATATGAGGCGTTGCTTAAAGAAACATTAATATTTTTGAAGGGTTTAAAGAAATTAATTACATACGATTAGATCTGGTATATAAGCGGTCTTGGACGATTTTGAACGGATATAATTGAGTTTGAGTTTATATTGGCCGAAAATTATGTGAATGATAAATGGGCGGCTACAAGTGGTTGTGGATGGATATGGGCCAATCATATGTTAAATTTAAACATAAAGATACGTTGCTTAAATTACTTTTGAAGAACTTGAAGCTAGAACATTCCATTATAGGTCACTTAGAATTTTCTTGGTTCACTAAATATAAATTTGATATTATGGTTCACTAAATAGAAATTTGATATAATGTCATAGTAATGCAATGGCAGTGTTATTTAAATATGAAACTTATTAAGATATTTCTCCTTGTCCACCTTATAATAGTTGATAATTTTTAGATAGAATGATAAATTTTAAAGAGAGAATAATTTTTCTGAGATAACAAGAACAAGTAAAATTTGTAGAGAATTTTTTTACAAAGAATACATAAAAATACCAGAGAGTAAAAAATTTAAAAATATGAAAAATTAGCTATAGTTTTGAAATGAGTTAATTTTCGATGATAAATGAGACTCAATGACAACTTGCGTCTATCCATCTACGATGTGGATAGATATGAGTGAGACTATTTATATTTTTATTTCATAATTTGTAAGTCAAACTCAATTGTCATGGGTGGACATAGGCAACCCAATGAGTGTCAAAACATGTATATTAATGAATGCAATTATATGGAAGGGTGGTTGCTATTGTTAGTTTTGATGGTTGTTTGTACAAATTGGGTGATACTACGAAAAAGAGAAATATATTTAACTCGATAATATTTTAATAATTTTTACAATTTTTATTGTAATTTACAAGCAATTATCATTCTCACACGGTCACAGTTTGTGTTAATCTAATTTTTAACTTACATATCAAGCTGGTTTCAAATTCTTTTGTTCATGGCACACAAATTAAAATGACTTATAAATTATTTTAAATTTTAAGATATAAGTCGTTTTAAAATAAATTATGGGCGAACAGGACCCTTAAGGGCATGATTGGCTCACTAAATGATTTGATCATTTAAACACGTGACAATCAATTTGGGATTGAAAATTTGGCAAACAGAGAATTAGAATCATACAATACAATCGTCAGTCGGTCCTCACCTACCTCTCTCAAAACTCCCTTCTTCCCATCCCCACCAACTAAACTCAACGCCATGTTAAAGCTAAAGAGCTAATCCCATTCTTCCTCGCCAAACCAGACTTTGTCTCTCTACCTAATTAAATCCTATGGCCGCCTCTTCCTCTTTCTCTCTCTATCCAAACCAAGCCCTCTCTCTTCCCACTCACCATCACCGCCAACAACTCAACTCTTCATTCTCCCAAGTCGATTACTCCCTCCGGTTCCGGAGCTCCGACTCTCTCACCCTCCGGTTGTCTCATTCTATAGCTCCCAATTGTCGAATTGATTCCAGCCGAGTGCGATTGAGGGTATGTGCGACTTCGGGCACTCAAGTGATGGATCAATCCTCCAGTAAAACGAGTTCAAATGTTCCTACTATCGTGGACGTTGATTTGGGCAACCGGAGCTACCCGATTTATATTGGATCCGGCCTTCTCGATCAACCCGATCTTCTTCAGAGGTACCGCCATTTGATTTTTATCCCTGTGAATAAATATCCTGACACCGCTATGGTATTACTAAAGTTAATTGAGGTTTTTTCAGTGATCCATATTTCTATTTGTTTGTTTTCCTTCCTCTGTAATCTTGAATGTTTACATTACTAGTTACTCCAATATCTTTCTGTGGTAGGAGATCATTTGCTCCTTGTTTTGTATTTCAATCTCACTTTCTACTTGTTTTGTTTCCCTAGTAATGAAAGTCAAATGCTAAGTCATAATCTATCTATGAAGTTCCTTATAACACGAGCTCTAATTAAATGTTCATAAGGTAAAACTAGGAAGAATAATTAGTCTCATAAGAATTATCATAGCTAGGGAGAGATTTTAGAAAGATACTCGTGTACTCATCAGTTTGCCATAGCTAGGGAAGTAATAGCAAGATATTTTAGAAAATGTACCACATAAGGAGATAAGATATAGATATCCTGAACTAAACAAAAATTAAAACAAGAAATGTGACTACATAAACACTCAGAAACCAAAACATACTGTGACTTCAGTCATCTACTATCTTTGGAGTATGGACAGACATAATAAAAGTCTAAGTTTGCTTTGGTCTGTTGGAGTTTAACTATGCCATATTGCCATTCAATACTAGAATCTGGCAAGGAAGAAACGGTGAAATATGTAGAAATCAGCAATAACCATGTTCCAAGGTGCTGAAGGATATTGGTGTTCTACACTCTCCTATCCTTCTATCAAAATCTCCTTTATGGTAAAAGTATCTGTTATTCATTATACAAATCTGATTATCTAAATTAGGATTCCTTATGTCATTTTTTTTGGGGTTATTGATACCCTTAATTTCCCAAGTAGCTATATTGATCAATTAACAACAGAAGAACTTCCTGTTGGTTGTGATTGTAGTTACTGTACATATAATCATATATTTGTGTGCATGAATAATGTATACTTTCTGAAGCTGAAAAAAATGGAAGCATTAGGTTGTCAAGTTTGTCTTTTTTACTTGTCAGAATATAAGAAATAAAATTTCCTTCTCCTTTGGCATGTTTTTATTGAGAATCTTACAAATGCTTTGGAATCTAAACTGGTATGTAAAAAATGATTTTCTTCGTTGTTTTTGTCTACTTTTTAATTCTTTTTTCTGCATTGATATTTTCTAGGCATGTTCATGGAAAGAGAGTTCTTGTGGTCACTAACACGACAATTGCGCCACTCTATCTCGATAAAGTCATTAGCGCTTTAACAGTTGGAAATCCTAATGTTTCAGTTGAAAGTGTGATTCTACCGGATGGAGAACAATATAAGAACATGGTAAGTACCTTCATTTTCTTCTAAAGCACTCACTTCTTACATATATCAATCAGTAGTGGCTAATATGAATTTCATACTATTTTTCGGCCTGATAGGATACACTGATGAAAGTATTCGACAAGGCAATCGAGTCACGGTTAGATCGACGTTGTACATTTGTTGCCCTCGGAGGTGGTGTTATTGGCGATATGTGTGGGTATGCTGCTGCATCTTTCCTCCGTGGCGTTAATTTCATTCAGATCCCCACAACTGTTATGGCACAGGTCTGCTATAGCGTGTAGATACTTCCATTCACTTCCGCTTTTTGTTTCATACGGCATATGAAAATTAATATTTTTGTTTACTTGCTTTCATCTATTAGGTGGATTCTTCAGTTGGGGGTAAAACTGGAATTAACCATCGGCTTGGGAAGAATTTGATTGGTGCATTCTACCAACCACAGTGTGTTTTAATTGATACAGACACATTGAACACATTACCAGAGAGAGAATTAGCTTCAGGGTTTGCAGAGGTCATAAAATATGGCCTTATTAGAGATGCTGAATTTTTTGAGTGGCAAGAGAATAACATGCAGGCTTTAATGGCAAGGTGAACTAATTTAAATTTTGTTATCCATTGCTTTCAGATGGAAATACTTCAGTTCTGAATTCTTATTTGTAAAAGTTGTTTATACGATCTCATAACTTTTGTATGATTCTCTGTTTTTTTATTAGAAGTAATTCTTCTGAAACTCAACGATATTACCTACAAGATGTTAAGTGAAATGTCCTTACCATCCCCAAACTTATAATACCACTTTAGGCATTAAGAATTTCTCGAGCATCATTTCCACTTATTAACCCTGTATGACATTGATGACATGAACGGACCAATGAACTATCAATAATTCCTTAATTTTAATCTTACTATTTAACCCATGAATCTAAGGGATACTGTTTTGCAGGGACCCCAGTGCACTGGCTTATGCTATTAAGCGTTCATGTGAGAACAAGGCTGAGGTTGTATCCCTAGATGAGAAGGAAAGTGGACTGAGAGCAACATTGAACTTGGGTCATACTTTTGGCCATGTAAGTTTTCGATTTTGCAATTGAAAAACTTCCTTGCTTGGTATATATTATATTGAAAATTTATTGTTCGCGAGAATTTGTTGAAGCATTTAAGCTTGCATCAACTTCATTATCACATAATCATGGGAGTGATTAAGGTTGTCAGTACCCTGAATGTGGTGATGTATGTAATTGAAGAAACTGTTGTACTGGAAGTATAAGTGCTTGAACATAACCTTATAATAATGAGATTACATTATTACGCTGTGTAAACTAGCCTTGCATCTTAGGATTCTTAGCTCTATTGTGTTAGCCACTAAAAGTTAAAGTTTTATGAAAGCTTCAGCCTTCGTTTTTAAATTGAAGAACCAGCATATTACTAGTTGTGCTTGGTCTGACAAGTATTTTATGCCCCTTTGGAACCAACTCTTTATATGTTTTTTTTGGCATCACTATAACTGTTTCCATCTCGCTTTCCTCCATTGGTTATTGTCCTTAATTTCGTTAAGATCTCAAACTTTATCACTTGTTAAGCCAGTCTTTCCTTATAATATAGGGGATGATCTTAATTCAGCTCATGTTTTCTTGATGTATTAGTTACATACTTGAAACAAGAGATCTCATTTTCCTGAGGTTCTTATTGAATAAACTTTGTAGTATTTAATAAATTTTGGTATGCAAATGAGGTCATTAACTGCAATAATCATTTAATTGCCCTTGGTTAAGGCACTGTTAGAATTATTAAATGTTTTCTTTGTCCTTCTCCAAGTAATCATTTTTAAGACATCAGAGACTAGTCAGATATCCAAAAAAGGTAAAAGAAAAGGAGAGACTAGTCAGAGTTGCGTTCATATGGAGATTAGCTAGGGAAATATAGACCTTTCTTTAGAACATAGAATTGTATACTTCCTTTGCTAATTATTATTGATTCTGAGGTTTCTATCTTACACGGCCTTGCCTTGTTGATCCATTATTACAATAGTATGTTCAGCGAAAACTCAACTTTTCTTCATTTAATGTCATTTGCAGGCAATAGAAACTGGATGTGGCTACGGGCAGTGGCTTCATGGGGAAGCTGTTGCAGCTGGCACGGTACTGTGTCTGCCACTTGTTCTCTTTTACCCGCCAACTCCCTGGTAGTAGGAGGGAGGTAGGGAGATGCCGAGGTTTCTCTGCAACCTGTTCATGCTGAAGATGGTTTTCTTTCTTTCCTTCAGGTTATGGCTGTTGACATGTCATACCGTCTTGGTTGGATTGACGATTCATTAGTGCAACGAGCTAACAAGATCTTAGAACAGGCTAAGCTACCCACTTCTCCTCCTGAAACTGTGACTGTGGAGATGTTCAAGTCTATCATGGCGGTAAGAGTGAACATATGCAAATTGGTTTTGAATTTGGTCGTTCTGCACCACAGTAGTTACATACCAGTTACCATTTAATAAAAATGTTGTCAGTATTCATTTACTGATAAAATTTAAGGAAAAAGAAGTGTTCTCTAAATCAGAGTACCTTAGTATTCTTTGTTGATGGCAGGTTGATAAAAAGGTGGCAGATGGCTTGTTAAGGCTCATCCTTCTGAAAGGTCCATTGGGAAATTGTGTTTTTACAGGAGACTATGACAGGAAGGCACTCGACGAAACACTCCATGCATTTTGCAAATCCTGATCCCGGGTCTGGATGATGTTGTTCCCCGGATCTTTTGTATTGAAAAATTGTATGTATTTATTCAGATTGCATAGTTAATTCTTTAGTTGTACTATTATTTAGGGCTTTAGCTTGGGTGCCCCTCTATGTTCTAATTCAGAAGCTTTTACCATAATTAATTGTACAAACCTTATTATTAGTGAGCACTGCCCTGCTCAATAAAACTTTTTGAGTTTGCTTTTGTACCTAATGCCTATGTAAGAGTGATGAGTGTCGAGAAGCTGCAAATAAAGAGGTTTGTGCTGTTTTATTATTATTATTATTATTATTATTATTTTATTGTGTGTTGGTTGCATTTATGTTGTATATTTTGTTAGCAGAGTTTTTGGTGGCGTTAGAATATGCATATGATGCAGGTAACAATAACTAATTGAATGAGCAGGCTATTGGAGTATTTAACTAATTTAGTCTCAAAAACAAGTATCAAGCCATTGGAGCTTGGTGGTTAGATTAAAGCTCAAAATAATTATAGCTTATGATTTTATTATTAGAGTATTATTATTATTATTATTATTATTTAAGGGAGACGTATTGAGTCGCATACCCCCTCCCCTCTCCTTACTAGCAAGCAGCCTTACATTTTTCTTGTATACAGGATTGAAGGTCTTAACAGTAAGAAAAACAAAACGGCAGCCATTTCACCTAAATTCATCCTCCATGTCAATGACCCATGCATGTAAAATCAGATTACAAACAAAAAACATAATAATAATAATAAATAAATAAATAAAAAATATCATCCCACTGTCGCGGCGGGGGTTGGGGGTAGGGTATTTCTAGCCAGCAATAAATTTCATATAGTCGTAAAGGAAAAGTAGATTAAAGAATGGTATGAGCAGACCAACAATAACAAATTTTGTAAAAGAATTAATAAGAGTCATATTATACACACTCCTACTATATTTTTTGGTAGCAACACTATCACTTGCATCATACTCCACAATCCACATGATCATGTGATTGTGTCTTGTACTATGGAGTTGTATTTTATTTTATTAACATGCTTTTTGTTGTGTGTTTTGTAGTAGTTTGTATTGTAGTTAGTGCACTAATCATCTTTCCTTTCCTTTCCTTTCCATTTGGAGGGAGGGAGAGAGAGAGAGAGAGAGTTGGACTTCACCACCAAAGTCGGTAGCTGACCTGATCCGATCCCGTCCCGTCATTCACGAGGCTGGAAATTGGAAATTGGTGGGGCAGCCCACCGTTGGATGATTTGGACCCCTTTCCAACCCTCACTCGCTCCAACTTCCACTATCATTCATTAATCATTACTCTCTCTCTCTCTTTCTCTCTCTCAATCTCATCAAAATTCTCCTCATCTGATTTCATTTGGAGCTATCCTAAAATTATACTACTACTACTACTATTCTCATTATCTTCTGTAACAAAAGAGACAGAGAGATAGACCAAAAAAAACATATAGGTTAATGAAAATTAAGTTTTAATCATAGTAAAAAAAAAACATTTATTTATTTTCTTTTAATAAAAATTATCAAAGAAGAGAAGAGACGCTGTAAGATGAACACATGATCTTTTACAAATATTAAATTTACAATAATAATTTGATGACAAAAGATTAGATACAAGAAATAATACAAATAACAGCTATTAATTATAACCATTAAATTTACCCAGGAATATCTATTAATTACAATTCAATAAAAAAAATTTTTTTTTTTAATAAAATTCAATAGTTTAACTAAAAAATAAATACATATATATATATATATATATACACATACATACATACGAAAGTTTGAACAACTTTTTTTATGACAAAATAGGCCCACGTATGTATGTATGTATGTATGTATGTATGTATGTCAAGTCTCTGCGTCAAAAGCGTTAGAAGGAGTTGGCTATACGGCCTCGTTGGCAGAAGAAATTATAGAGAGAGAGAGAGAGATAAAGGTTCGTTGGTTTGGCCATCCTCAGCGAACGCTTCAACGGCATTGTTTCCCGGCTAGAAAGGAAGGGTACCCTTCGTACATTCAACCTATACATACATACATATAATTCTCTCTCTCCCTGTATCTCTCTTTCTCTCTCTAGATCTTGATCCCCCAATTCATTCATTAATTCTTTCATTCTCCTCTCCCTTATTGTCTGTTCTCACATTTAATCTCACGAATTGTTCTCTCACTTCTCATTTCTCGAATTACTGGGGCTAGGGTTTCTATCGAACCTACTCCTTCTTCGTCATGCTCTGGCATTTCACGCCTATGTCCAATTGAAAGAAATTGGTAAAAGATCATAAATCAGGTCTTCTGAAGAAGATCTGAGGCTAAGAGGATCTTCAATTCTACATATTTAGAAAATGAGCGCTTCCAGGTTCATAAAGTGTGTCACGGTCGGCGATGGCGCTGTCGGCAAAACTTGTTTGTTGATTTCTTACACCAGCAACACCTTCCCCACGGTCAGTCTCACTGTTCTTGCTTTCCTCATATTCTTGTTTTTTCCCTATTCATTTCATGAATGGTTATGATCATGTTGTTTTCATGAATAGTTGTGGTTAATTTCTTACACCACCGCTCTCCTACCAATATTATCAAAGCCAATTGCTTTATGCTGTTTTATTTTATTCTCAGCTTGTTTTGGGGAATTAATCCAAAGATTGTTATTATATGTTTCATCATAGTTTCATGCTTGGCACCCTTAACCGTGCCACTCCAAGAGAAAATTAAAAGAAGATATCTACAACTTTGCTGTGGTTGCTGTTTTTGGGTACTTAACCAATTTCATTAATCTCAATTCTAACATTTTATTAATCAGAACTCCATAGTTTTGGGACTCCCACATCCAACTAGCTGTGATTATCTCCGACACTTTTCCCACCCACCCACACATATATATTATATATGTGTACAGATTTCAGAAATTATTGAATCAATATTGTTTTTATAGCATTATCTATATGCCTGTCATTTCAGTATGGTAATGATTGCTTGAGTTAAAGGAAAACCAGAAAAAGGATCTGCATTTTCCCTTTATTTTTGGCTTCAATTGCAAAATGCTTTTATATTTGAACTTTATGCACTTTTTAGCTACATTGATTGGTTTAATTTTGTAATTAATTTCACCTTATTTTAGCAATTTCTTGGATGATTCTCTGCATTTTCTGCATATAATTTTGTGTTTGTGGGTATGGTTTTGAAAAAAAAAATCATTAAGTAAAAGAATTCATGGAGGATTTCTGTTGATTGTTATCGACTTCTTTTTATATACATGTACAAGCATATGAAGATTTGGATTTTGGGATATGGGATTCAGAAATATGCCTCTAAGAATTACTTGTAAATTTGGTGAATGTAATGGTTAATTTAGTTTCAACTTTATCTTTCCTTGTTTGGTTTATTTGAGGTTACTAGTGTATTAAATTTTCATTTGGATATTGTTTTATGGACACTAATTTGGCGCACAGTCTTACCTTATTGGAAAATGCTTCCTTTGTATCTTAGTGCCATTCATAATCTCTTGCTTTTGGACTACAATTTTAATCTTTGCAAAACAGGACTATGTGCCAACAGTGTTTGACAATTTCAGCGCAAATGTGGTCGTCAATGGAGCCACTGTTAACTTAGGCTTATGGGACACTGCTGGTAAATTTTTGAAATGTCCTTGCATCCTTGATGTTATATGTTACATCTAGACAGACATTTAGCTATGGTTTAGTGGGCCTCAAATGCTTATTTTGTGAAACA
Organism: Aralia elata; assembly: GCA_034770075.1. Taxonomy (NCBI): domain Eukaryota; kingdom Viridiplantae; phylum Streptophyta; class Magnoliopsida; order Apiales; family Araliaceae; genus Aralia; species Aralia elata. Next base: position 916,814 of record CM068386.1, on the reverse strand, counting down.
GGACAGGAGGATTACAATAGGTTAAGACCTTTGAGTTATCGTGGGGCAGATGTTTTCATTTTGGCATTCTCTCTCATTAGCAAGGCTAGCTATGAAAACGTTTCAAAAAAGGTGATACTTTACTGGGTTTTTTATTAATTTTTTTGCACTAGTTTTTCTCTGGTTTTTGTGTTGAGCTAAATTTTTCATCATGTGGCAGTGACCGTCACTTTATATAAGTGATGACTCTTTTTTTTTTCTTTCCCTTTTTTTCCCCCTAAACTTTTTCCTGGCGCCATTTTCAGTGGATTCCTGAGTTGAAGCATTATGCCCCTGGCGTCCCAATAGTTCTTGTGGGAACTAAACTTGGTGAGTTTCCCTCGTCTCACTGAGATCCTTTATTTCATGGTGTGGCTTCATGATACGTACCCAAAAACTGGCTTACCTTCCTCTGTTTTTGTTTGGGGTAGGGATGGGAAAAGGGGATGAATCTGCTTTCTTAATTTGGACAATGAAGTATATGAATTGTTTTTTTTTCAGAAATTATGTTTCTTTCTCATCAGAATTCATTACGGACTATGCACAGTTCCATAAATAACATTTTAAGTGCTTGCTAGATCACCCTAGAAATATTTGCATTTTGGTTAGAGTTATGATATATGAATAGCTTATTATAGGTGAGACATGCGTTGTCCGCATGACTTGTGCTCATTGTAGATCTCGCAGTTTCATTTAAACTCAATTCTTATTCTCCCATTGTTGCACTTTAGATATAGACAACAGTCAGAAAACAACCTGCAAGCATAACTAAGTAGTAACTGATGTTGTTGGAGAGTTTATATGCCCTTGTGAATCCATCAACTTTCAGAACCAAAATCATGGGGCATTTAGTCTAACAAAATACCTTTGTTTTACTTTTCCTATTTTATAAAAATATGAGGTTAATCTGAGCTGAATTTTGGAGAATTCCTTCAAAAAGCTTTTATTTATTGCTATTTGGGTGGCATTTGGTTATTGCATTTGTTTCCAAAGGAAAAAATAAATATATATGAAGTGGTATTTATTTATTTTGTTTTCCTTGAATACATATTACAGCTCCGTCCAAGTTTACTTGTCCTAATTTCTTTTTTAGTTTGTCCAAATCTATTTGTCCTCTTTCTATTTTAATACTATTTTTGATCTTATTTTCCAATTCTACACTCATTTAATTTTATTAAAAAAATTTATTGAAAATAACATGACATACATTGGAAAACGTGACGCAATTAATTTGGACATTGAAGTACAACTACACTCCTTTTTTCCCTTCTCTTTCTCCTCTATTTTAATATTCCAAGAAAGAGTTAGGAGATTAATTAAAACAAATAAGATGATAATAGAGTAGTTAATATGGATAATTTGGAGATAATTTTTTTTTTTTTGAATAAGCGTGTATTTTCAAATTAGGACAAGTAAAATTAGACGGAGGGAATAATAGAAACATCTTTACTAGACATTCCTCTTTTTATGATTTTTCCCCCTTTAACCGTAGTTTCATAATTAAAAAACAACATAATAGCTCCTTTTTGTTCACATTTGAATCAGAAATTTGAAAATGTGTAATTATAGCTAAGAGAAACACAAGTAACAAAATGGTTCAATCCTCTATTTTTGTTATTTGTAAAACAAACAGAAAAATAGGAAATTGTAATAACCTTTCTAAACCGCGTGCATTGCGAACGTCTCATCACTGGTACTGGTAACGGGAGGTAACTTTTGTGTTATCTTTCTTTTTCAGACCATAACTTGTCCTCAAGTTTGCTATTTTGGTTTTTTGTTGTTTGAATTGCCCAATCACTTTCATTAGGATCACTATCAGCATTATTTTATAATGTTGTTCGTTCTCGATGGAGACGTTTCTTATGTATTTGATTGAAATTTCTTTTTGTGATTGGTTATTTGCATCTGTTGCATATTTGCTATAACTTTAGTTTATGGAGGCATGTAAAACATTTATTTTTTTATTCCATATTGATTCTGTTCAGACAACTATATATTGAGCTTTGATCTCACACTTATCAAATCAAGACAAGGCATTTCATGTAGTAGCAGATCAGTAGCTTTATTGCTCTCGTGGTTTTTTCTTTTGTTGGTATACCCACATAACCATATTTAATTGGAGCGCAAGGAATGCCCGGGTTATTATATCTCTGAAATACTTGTTACAGTTGTCTTTTTAGATTTTGTCCTTTTCTTTTTAAGCTTTATAAAGTAGTAGTATATATTGTCAGTCATATCTATCATCAAGGTCTAACTGATCCGTGACTTCTGATGATAATGAATTCAGATCTCCGGGACGATAAGCAATTCTTTGTAGACCATCCTGGTGCTGTGCCCATCACTGCAGCTCAGGTAAAAACTGCTTCTGAATTTAATTCAGAGGTGGATCAACAGAAAATATCTTCTCATTCTAAATTTTAAATATTTTATTTTCAAGGGAGAGGAGTTGAGGAAGATGATAGGAGCACCTTCTTACATTGAATGTAGTTCAAAAACACAGCAGGTATGTGAAGCAAACACTTTAGAGGGACATTCATTAGTCCATTTTTCTCTGTTATATTAAATTGTTTTCATCATTTGTGAACGGTTTGTCATAAGTCTTTTTTACTTGCTGTAGAATGTAAAGGGTGTTTTTGATGCTGCCATTAAAGTTGTGCTCCAGCCTCCCAAGACAAAGAAAAAGAAGGGGAAGGGTCAAAAGGCTTGCTCAATATTGTAATCACGGGTAGGATCAGAAAGATAGCTGTTCATTCATTCTCGTTGTTTTGGCTGTCTTGTCCTTTGTCTCAAAGGAAGTTAGAGGGGTCGTGATATAATGTCTCTGCTTGAAGTTAATAGTGATCGTTGTGAAGAATCAGGTGGCTTTCTTGAATGTGTATTGTTCTGATCTCTAATCTTTTCGAGTAACACTACCTTGTAGAGCACCTCAGTCTCTCCACCCGGTTTTGATTTGTTTCAAATATTAATTGACCCGAGATCCACTTAGGAAACAAGTTTACAAGTTTGTCTTTCTTGCATTTAATATTAATTACTTTATTTCAAACTGAACACTTGGAGATGTTTGTAATGCCCCACTTTCTAAACTTGTAGTTGGTCAAGAAACTGTTTCTCATGCTCTTAATTCTTCCTGCATCTGTTATGCATATGATCAGCTTCGTAAAATTACAATGAGTTTCTTTCTACTGCAGCCAAAATTAGCTGCAAAAGCTGGATGTTGTAGGCTCTTTTGCTCCTATAGGAGAAGGGTTTGATTTGGACAAATGAATGTGTATTTTTTTTTTTCCTTTCTAGTTTTGCTAATAATCATTGAAGTGCAGAAACTGCTGCATTATATATGAATGTTTTGTCAAAGGTATGGATCAAAAAACTCTTTTCCCTCCAAAATGTCACCCAAAACTACCCCATTCTATTATCAAATAAAGAATATACTTGTTGATTCTTGTATAAACTTCCTTTTTTAAAGTACTGGTTCTTGCATAAACTTTGCCTCAAAATGTTATTTTTCTTAAAATCACCGCTTAGGCGCTAGACGGTAGCCTACCTTCTTGCTTTGGCAAGACATCTAAGCCAGTGCATAGGTGAAATTAATCTTCTACCGCATCAATTTAATGAAGTTTTAAAATACCTAAACCAACGCACAGGTGAAATTAATCTTCTACCGCATCAATTTAATGAATGTTTAAAAAATTTTCAATATTTGAGATGAATTTGTTATGTCATATAAGATTATTATCATTTTTTATTTTATTTTTTTGGGTTAATTTTCATGTAAAGTTTAAAATACTTATATATGCTTAATATAGTATACACAAAAATAATAATAGAAAAATTAATAAATAATGTATAGAAAAACACCTAAACACAAGTCTAATTCATTAATACTTGATGGATTAATGCTTTATCGAGCCGAGTCAAGTCGAATTCATTAATCCTTTATGGAGCCTAGTCAAGTCGAATTCTTATACGGGTTAAGCTTGAATAGCCCCTGGGTGGTTCAACAAATTTACATGCCCAACTGTTGTACACTTCCTCTTGATGCAAAGATTGACAACTGTAATACCTCTGAATAAAACTCAAAGCTTATTACTCTGGCAAACAAAAACTTCAGACTGGTGTTTTGATGAACATAACTATTTGTTTCAGCCCGTATATCTGCTAACAGATCCATCTGGTAAAATGCAATAAAACAAACCTCAAGCTAAAGTAACTGAATGAAATAAATAACGTTGGGAGATCACAGAAAAACAGACAATTCACTTTTCAATGTTTGAGCAAAAGCTGAACAAAGTTAACTTTGTGAAGTCAAATTCAAAGCCGTGATGGTAGTTTGAGAATACAGAATTTTCCTCAGATGTAGGAACGCCTATCTAGAGTAATACTGTACTGAACTTGCACACATGGTAGCTTCTTTAACTAGGAATATAGCATCCCCTCGAATCCTTTGATTTTTAAGAAATCCAAGATCAAAAAATTATTCTTCCTAACCTCCAAACAAGCAAATCTTGTATGTGGCTGTTACACCAAGAATGCTCCTCTAGGGATCCAGTCATTTAGAAATTTCACGCCTTAATGGACTCGTATTTTTCACTCACTGCACCACCTTTGTCCTTTTGGAACTGGATATACCGCATCGTACTGGCAAAGAAAGCATCTGCAGCTGGATCTGGTGTCATGTTGTCACTATGCATTTCATTTGTGATCAATTCAATCAGGTCTTGAATTGAAGCGACCGTGATCTGTGGGTTCCCCTTCTCGAAGAAATAGAGATATCTGATATTAAATAAGGTAAGTCTTTTTCCATGTTTGACAAAATGGAGCTGAGAATAGATAAAAAATGAATAGGAAGACTGAAATTATTTACTTGTTCAGTATCTCAATAAAGAGCATGACTGATCCGCTGCTACCTCGTGTTGCATTAGCCATTTGTTGAACAGCATTTGCAATTCTCAAGGCACGCTTTAAGCAAAACATGACCCTGGATCAAGGAGAAATTAAAGGAATAGAAAAGGATCACTCAAATGAAAAACAAGCAGCAAACAATTATATCTTTCGTCCACGACCCATGAAAATTTCAGAAATCCAGATTCAGCCAACAAAACTTTAAGGACTCGTGGAAAAAGGTGCCAACTCTAATTCCATAAAATTATTCTTCCCATGCTTAAAACAACCACATGACATGCAGGTGATGATGCAAATTAAAGGACTTTTGTAAAATGCTTAAGGTATGGTGATGCACCTCTCCCCATCCTTGATGTTATCTTGATCGTCGACCCAAAAGAGATGCGAGCAAGCATAAACAGCTCTACATTGATCAGGCTTTTTCAAAAGCTTTGCAGAATACTACAAAAAGAAATTGAACTAAAAATCAGAACCTGTGAGAATCAGGCTAAAAAACTCTAAAATACAATATGGTACAAATATTACCCCTGTAGCCTTGTGTGTTAGTGTATCCCTGTTCTCAACACCAAAGACATGCAACCTTTGCAGAGAACCTATTATTAGATGTATTGCCGTCACCTGTGCTTTGGAATCCTATCGAAATTAAGCAAGGAGAAATGATAAGCATAACTGTACACATCTCATTGCACACTTGTGAAGGGCTCTATCGGAGTTAATTAGTTTCTCAGGAAAAGATAGAACAGGGGCAGAACCAATTACCGAAATTTCTTCTTCGTATAGTATATATGCTTGGGTGAAAAACTCATAGGCTACAGGTTCTAGATCACAATCATTGGCAGCCTGGGTATTCACAAAACAAGGGAAGAGTAAGTCAGTAAGAACACAAGTTCTACATATGGTAATGTTCCAAAGAAAATATATTGTCTGTACCTCAGCACATTGGAGGAATAACCGTAGTGCCAGTTCAGGTACGGGAATAATAGAGAGAGCCTCAATTGTCTGCATAAGCATTACCAAATAAACTAAGAATGACTGTAGATAACTGCATGAAAATATTAGGCTTTATTTCAAACATGGCATGAACAAACAAAAGACCCTGATCTAGTGATGTTAGATGGAAGAACATATAGCTAACAGGAATAGGAATAGAAAAGGAGCAGGGAAAAAAAATCAAACAAATTTTTACAATAATGATCACAGTAAAGCTGAGGTCAAGCAAAAGACAACCAATAGATTTAAGATTCATCAGTGGTGCGACACAGAATTGGGTTACTGAAAAAATCTTAGTAAATATCTCAAATAATAATTCCATGATAGCAGTCAAAACACAATGCCTCTTCCACAGCAGACACCATACATAATCCTCAATTTATAAGAGCTACCTGGTTCAGTATCTGAAAAATTTTCTTTGGTGTCACTGATGTCTCTGCCTCTTCTTCACTGACATTTTCATCCTGGCCTTGCAATCGCCTAACCAACTGCATGAGGATAATTCAAGTTGTCAGTATTGTGCAATTATGATACTAGCCTGAAAGGACAGAAAGCGCAGATGGGGCTCTTAGTTGGCAGAACTCTAAGAAAGCATGGGCATATCACAATTGAATGAAATCCTCATACATGGTAATTTTATTTAACCTAAAGCATGTATTCCTACAACACTAAAAACTCTGATGCTGTGAGCTTTAATTCCTTTTCTCCCTTTCTCATTGGGGTGGGGAGGAGGGGAATGTTGGTTGGTTGGAGTTGAGAGGGGAAGTTCCTTCATTCGAAATGCAACAACAGCTCTTAACAACAAGAACATATATTTAATGTATATGTAAATTACTCAAGATCAATGTAACATAACACCATTGCAATTAATTTCCACTGACCAAAAGTAAATCTAGGTTACAGAGAGAACTTAAGCATGACTCTCCAGGCTTGAGCTTATCAGATCGATGGACTGAGCCAGCCCTTTAAAAAAGGAAGTCTTCAATGTTGGTGGTCACTTTAACATCTAGTGTGGACCAAGATTGAAGTTCTTCAACCAATACAAGTTTAGAGGTCAAAGTGACGTGAAATTCGATTATCAAATTGCCATTATAGACAAGAATTCTGAAATATTCAGGTCTTTAAAAGGTCAAACAAATTCAGATAGAACGAAATTAATTTCAGCAATAATTTTTCAGGAGTTACAATTGGTTTAACGAATTGCCAAGGGTTCGTTTGTGTTAGAGATAAAATAGATGTACTAAATATTGTTGTTATTTTATTACAAAGAGTACTAAAGCCTTATATATAGGCTACTAGTTGAGGAGTGACCAAGTATGTGTGGGCACCAAGCATACTTGACGACCAAGTAATAATAATAATATACTCTAATACTTCCCTCAAGTTGGAAGTCTTATATCACGATTTACAACTTGTTACATAACAAAATAAAAAACTTAAAATCAACTACGAAGGACTCCTTACCTAATAATAATATACTTTAATCCTCCTCCTCCTCCTCAAGTTGGAAGTCTTATATCACGACTTACAACTTGTTACATAACATAATCTTAAAAATAAAAGACTCAAACGAACTACGAAGATTAAGGCCCTCGTTAATTTACATAGAAAAAAAATTGATTTTTTTTTAACGTCCAAAGTTAGATTTCTCACCCTCGATATATAACTTCACACATCCACTTTCCAAGAATATCATGTGCCGACAATAACGAAGAATACTCGTCTCCCATAACAAATGTGAAAAACTATCTATCCTTCAAAAACAACTACGAAGGACTCCTTGCCTTCCTGAAATAACGGAGGACTCTCTAGCCTCCCACAAAATCGAAGGACGCATTCTTTCCTGAAATCTCGGCCCATGCAATCCTTACTTTCCAATCAACTATTTATATATTCCAACCCGAGAAATTAACTGCTCTAGACATATTACCATTGTTAAGAAAAAAAAAATAACATGCAACAAGAAACCTGCATCTTCGGAAAGAAACCTCAAATCTGGGCAACAGAGTACTAGAGCACCAACTTTAGCAACGCATGACAAAACTCAAACTAAAGCTCCAACAAAAGAACTAAAACTAAACTCTAACCACCTAATTTTTTCTTTAAGATGAAGTTAAACAATAAAAATAAACGACGCCCATCGCCAGCTATGTACCGTCGGCGGCGAAAGCAAGAATTTTTGATTTGATTGCCAAGATCAACCTAGCTTCGATCTAGATGTACTAAATATTGTTGTTATTTTATTACAAAGAATACTAAAGCCTTATATATAGGCTACTGGTTGAGTAGTGGCCAAGTATGTGTGGGCACGAAGCATACTTGGCGACCAAGTAATAATAATAATAATATACTTTAATAGTTTGGCAACTATTTTTATTTTTATGTTTCTACTTCCTAATTCTTTTTTCAATATGTTTATGTTTCACTTACTTTCACAAATGAAAATATAAATCAGGAAACACTGCTTGGTCACTATATTTAAAATTTAAATTTTATCTTATTCTATATAGAAATGAAGTTCTAAATTTTGATGTTAATAAGATTAGACATTTGGACCTCATTATAGTTAGAATGGCTCCATGTGTTGCCAAAATTGAAAAGGCCAGTTTTTGGTGTTTTCATTTTATTTTATTTTGCTAAAAGAGGTGTTTTGCTTCCGCTTTTTCATAAGCAAAAACAGTTAGCAAACAACATTTTCTGGTACTGATTTCAAAAAAAGTAGGAAGCAAAAACAAAAAAATTGGAAGCAGAAGAAATTACCAAACGATCCCTAAACATTTATTTTTCTATTATTTTCTTCGGATACTCATTAGTCCACACATCCTAATGATGAAAGTATTGAATACTGGCCCTAGGCCATATCATACTTTCCCCAAGCTTTAACAGAAAACAACTAAATTTTAGTCTATAATTATCTATAGCACATGGTAAAATACTGTGCCACACTACTGAAAACAAGTGCCACATTCTACGTACAACTATTTTGCATACACAAACACATCAGCACAACCACCCACCCACTCAAAATCAGAAAGCTATTTTGGCCTTTCTCTCCCAGTAACCACACTATTAGTTTCTGTGTGTCTCAAGTTATAAACAATTATCATAAGCTTGCATGTTCCAAAACAGATTTGAATTTCAAATATCATGAGTTTGCATGTTCCAACACAGATTTGAATATACTCTATACTGGATCCCTGAATTAACGCATGCGGTGTTGATTGGAATTATGAGTTTCAATCATGGTTCAAAGTATCGGCCGTTACGCCGAAATATTGGCATATCGGTTAGATATCGGTCGGCGCCGACCGCAATCTTGATCCGAATCGCAAAATTAGGAAGTATTCATGTAAAGGGTAATTTTCAGCGAAATTTCGATAACTCGGCATAACGTAGCGGTTTCGGACCAAATAAAGGAGAAATCTCAGCATAACGTAGCGGTTTCAGGCCAAATAAAGGAGAAATCGCGGCGTAAAGGATGAGAAACACCACCCAAAAAAAAATCAACTATGCTAAAAGTTATAAAGAGAGACGACAAAAGAAAACAAACTTTTCTCTATAAATTATACCTATGTAGTACCTAGTTAAGTATACCTTAAAAAAATATATAAAATACGTTCTTATCATATAATTAATTAAGCTAAATTATACCTTAAAAAAATATAAAAAATATGTTCTTATCATATAATTAATTAAGCTAAATTATACTTAAATTATCATTAAATTGTACCTGTATAGTTCTTAGTTAAGTACAACTTTAAAAAATAGCACTTAAAATGTACTTTAAATTATGCAGATCATGTGTGCTCAAGCATTTGAGCTAAGACAACATCAATATTAACTTTATTCAAATATAAAATTAACTAAACATATCTGTGAGACGTCTGTTTTATAATTTGGACAATGTTGTGTGCACTAGATAGTATTTTTTTTTTGAACTAAATTAATTCCTCTTATTGCTTTTATTATTTAAAATTTTTTCATAACTTTTTTACTATTTTTGAAGCTCCTAACTAGCTAACGGTGCGTATTGTCCGATACCTATACCGAAACCGAGTCAAAAAATGACATTCCGAAACATAGGCCGCTACCGCAACTTTGAACCATGGTTCCAACATAGTTGTCACGGCGCCAACGCGGGACGCGGCGGTAGTTGGCCGCCAGGACGCCTAAGCGATGAGGCATCCGCCATGGATAACGACAAGGCATTAACAATGTACACTTTATAGTTTATACATTATTTATTTTACTTCAAAAGTATATTGCACAATAAAATCTTATATACATTAAAACCCAAAACATAATAACTAACACTATGAAAAAGTCTCCACTCTCTACTGTCTCTAGTCATAGCTCAAGCAAAGTCATCAACTAGGAAGTCATTTCCGTCTCCCTCACGAGCATTACTCTCATTCAAAAGAGTAGGATCATGGGTTAGGCTAGGGTCATGGGTTGAGTTACTTGGGTAATTGGAAAAATCCATGAGTTATGATGAGTCATAGTAAAAAATGACTTAATCACTTAATTTGGGTCTGCTACCAATGCGTGAGCCTTGGCGGCTCAGCGTCTAAGGCGTTTCCTTGCCTTCTCCAACACCAAGACGCCTAGCCATCGCCTAGGCGATGCCAAAACAATTATGGGTTTCAATAATGTAGAAAATGCTTTACACAATGATGAATGAGTTTCATACCTACGAATCGGATGCGTTTAAAACTTAAATTGTTGTTTATTCTTGAGTGTTTGTGTTACTTTTCATGCATTTCTTTTGCTTTTGTAGGTTTTATTGCATTGGAATTGAATTTGGGGAATTGGATGGGAGCAGCATGGAAAAGGAAGAAAATTGGTTGACTGGATGAGGGCACAACAGCGCCGTAATGAAGAACAAAACAGGCGCGGCCGCGCCCGAGTGCAGAAGAGAAAAACAAGGTTCTGTGGGTTGGGCGCAACAGCGCAGCAATGCAAGCTTATCCTAGCGCGGCCGCGCCGGGACGGTTGATTGCCAACTTTGCCTTGTTGACTTTTTAATCCAATTTGATTGTAACTTGAATTATAATTTCTACAAGGGTTAGGATTTTGATGTAAGACTATAAATAGATGATTTTGGTTTATGAGAAAGAGAGTCATCTTGCTATCTTAGAGGCTAACCCTAGATTGGAAGAAGTATTTGGAAGGCTTGAATCAAGTAGGCGATCACGAAGGAAGAGCAACTTAGATTGGAAGAAGTATTTGGAAGGCTTGAAGCAAGTAGGCGATCACGAAGGAAGGAAGAGCAACTTGGAAGACTACAGGGAAGACTTAAGAATTGCTTCAAAACTGTTTTTATTCTCTTCTCTTCTCTCAATCTTTTATTTTGTAATTTCTGGATGATATCTAAATTGTGGATGATGATTATTAATTCAATTATGAACTAATTTTCTTTTAAGATTGCAATGGAACTTGATGCATAGCTTTAATTAAGATGCTTCTATGTTAGTTATTGTTGATTATGCATGGATTGTCTATTATGTTTTGCACTTAACTGATTAATAGTCTGGCTAGTAATTAGCGTGGTAATCTATTTGCAATTGAGAGATGAATTATAGATTTAGACCTAGACATAATAGTATATGATTGTGATTTCTATTTGAGTTAGAATTCATGATTTGTGTATAGGATAGAGATATACCTATATGCCGTATGTAATCTAAAGCACTTGAAATCCTTTTTAATTGTAATTCACATAGAGATATAGTGAATTAGTTAACTAGGGTGTTCTTCCTAATTCTATCTTTTGTGGATTTGGGTGGATTTGTTTATAAGTCATCGAGCGGTGTTTATAAATACTGATGAGTTCTTGGTTAACAATCCAACATAAGTGACATAACTTAACAAGAAGTGATTTAATTGAAGTGAAACATCAAGAGAAGTTGTAATCTTAAGCCTGAAACATCTGAATTCAATTTTTTGTGATTAGTAGTAGTTTAATTAGTTTATTTTATTTTCGTAATTTCAATTCGGACAATTGTTTAAATAAAATTAATTTGGTTAAGAGTTAGTACTTGGTAATTATTATTAATTAATTCTCCGTGGGAACGATACTCTTCTTGTCATTATATTGCTAGTCGATCGCGTATACTTGCGTGTATTTCCTAATTGATAAAATTAGGCAACCACACAACACTTTTTAAAAACAATTGGGTCCAAAGATCACACGGCAATATGTACAGAAGCTGAAAAGCAAATTCATACCTTAAGAGAACTAAAAATAAGGGGAGGGACAGTGAAGGGAAGCCGCTTTGCTCCTCCAGTCAAGATGTGCTTTTTCACAGTACATATGATCTGGAACCCAACATTATAATAGCAGTCAACATCAATAAAAGCAGGAGGAGAAACGATGCATTGACATTCATTAATGCTATAAGCAGAATTTGCATTAAGACAACGCAGCAACTTATCCAGAACCATTGGACAGTCCTATTGTCTATCCAAGCATAAAGATCAAACAGTGCTCCCTCCTTTCAAGATCAACAACCAAAAATTCTTCACCTTTAAAAAATGGTTCTTTGCTTTGCAGATATACGATTGGTTGTTAAGTTGATTGATTGTTGTTAGTTGGTAGAGATAATATATAGTAAACCAACAACCTTGGCAGGATAAGGAAAAGAAAAGGAGCGAGAAGACTTGGTTACTAGTTACAAAAAGTCATTAAATCACGTGTTTTAAACTTTTCAAAATAACCCTCAGCAGGTGCTCCGAACCACTAAAATATAAAGATATGTATGTGTAGTTACACCCACCTACACATACATATATGCATATATATATATATATATATATATATATATTTATCAAGAACCAAGTTCAAAATCTTCAAAGAAGAACTTGAGTATTACCTTTAACATCTCTTCTGGATCATCATTATATAGCAGCTGAATAAGGCGTGCAACTGAATTCTGCTCCTCCTTGAAATCCTCCTCATCAAACTAAATATTGGGGGAAAATATACTTTTAGGTAATACAAATATTCAACTGAGAAACTCCAAGCCTTCAAAAGCAAAATGAGAAGTCTTGATTCTTCATGTATAATGCTAAGCAACAAGATAAATAACTAGAGAAGGATTCAAATCACCTCCTCGTCAAGATTTTCATCCAAATCTTTAATAAGTCCTTTTATTAGTTCAAAGAGCGCCTCAACCTACAGAACCCCAGAAATCATATTATTAAGAAGTAAACTTCAAAGAAGGAATAACATATGAAAGGTAAAACCGACCTTGTCCGCAGTAGAGATGCAAGTCTTGTTTTTCATGATGCTTTGAATTATAACATTAGCCATCACTTTATTTGTTCCTTGGTCTAGAAACTCCAATACACGAGGATAGTTAGAAAGTTTCAGTGCAGTGTCTATATCGTTATATTTCTCCAAAGGAGCACTTAGAAGAGTGACAATCTGTTTTGTGGCTTTATTATCTTCAAGCTTTCCTTTGACAGAAAGTTTACCTACACATGCACCCTGAAGGAATGAAGAACAATCTAATCAGTGCTGATGGCCCAAAAAAATGAGAAACATACACATTAATAAATTAAATTAAATGTTACTCCACAAGAGAAAAACATTAGATTTTCTTAAAACAACTCAAATGCACGAAACCATGACAAGATCTTCCTTGCACAGTTGTATACTTCTTGTTTGTACATCAACCTATATGGCAAAAGACTTTATAGGAACCAGAGCAAAGAAGATGGTGAGAGGACTTTTCTTTTCTGAAATAGAGAGCTTGACAGGCAATCACTCATGTGAAGTTGCTAATTTTTTTTATTTTTTTTCTGTTCCTCGAGTCTTAGTTTACCTTTAGCTAAAGGAAAACACACAGCAGCAGCAGCACTAAAGAGTTACTAATCTTAGCTTAGTAATGTGCTAACATTACATTCTCAGGAATGATCCTTGTGATGCAATTCAACAAATTTCACAATTTTGCATGAAATAGAACAGTGTCATATAACTTGATATTTCATGCCTTGTACTATTATATGCAAAGAAACATGCAATGTCTTACATTCACATCAGATCTTCAAACTTGATTAGTTTTGCTTAAAAGAGATCGACTTAACTGTTCAAATCAACTTAAAGTTTGTTGAGATGAGTTGAGTAAGCTTGACCAAAATACTGATTGAAGACAATAATTAGAGGAGCGAAGACCATTCCTCCAAACAACAAAGATCCTTATGCATATTATTTCTTCATTATTTATGTTAATTGGAGAAAATACAGAGAATATACCAGCAGTTAAAGGACTCATGAACTAAGATCTAAAGTTCAAATATTAAACTTTACGAGGCTAACACGGAGATTACATGTTTGATATTAATGTAATCTGATGAGGAAACCTACCAATATTTGATCCACATAGTCAAGACGGTCATGGTGGACATGAAGAGTAAATGTCAGCAGAGATGAATATAAAGTTATAACTCCAGCAATAGGCATGTCAACCTGAGCTTCAATCACCTGCATCAACACAGAAGTTAAGTAATAAATAAAATATACACTGGAGAAAAATAAGAATAACTATTACCAAAGTAGCAGTAAAAAAAACCACTTTTATGTAAAAAATTCGCAATACTGCTCAAAGGAAATATCTCCAAAACTATTGAAATAGCGAAACAAATCAAATTCATGCAACCAAAAACAAAATGTAGAAACACATCCTATTGCACAAAATTTTGTATTAATGTTTACGCTCAACCCTATTTGCAAGATTGATCCAGTTTGTCTCAACAAAATTGGCCTCCAGAAGTTTGCCATTCAAGCCACATCAAATACAAAGTAAAGAGCATCAGTTTTTATTTGTTACCCATTGGGTTGGAGATACGGTAATATGTATTACAAGGATGATGGATGAGACTGAAAGGCTCTGAACTCCAATAGGTTACCTTCTTTAAGAGAATTTCCATAATATTGATGTATTAATATGGTTGACTGAACATTTGAATGAAAACAATAAAACCAAGCGAAGAATAAGTGCAAAACCTTTTCTGAATGATGAAAAAGTATTCAACTGAAATTTTATATACAGACCCTTCAAGGCAACTACTGAAAATTTACCTTTCCTATGGCATTGCTCAGTTTTGCAAAGGCTTCTACTTGGAAGAACTCGGGTAAAACCTGTAACATAAATCATCAGCCATTATAGAATTTATATATAAGCCCTGGTAAATAGCACAAGTTACTCACTTCTGCACTTGAAGCGGCATAATTTGAAAGCCTCTCCATTAATCGAGAAAGGACTGTTTTGATGTCAACAGTTGGCTGAAACACATAAAGGGGCAGAAAAAGTAGACAGCTTAGTAATTTAATATTTATAATCATATCTAGGATTATAGCACAAAATCAGACTTTCATAATTTAAAACAACTGATACTACCAATTCCAATATAGCTATAGATAATGCCATTCTAGTTAGCAAAGTACTTCGCCAATGGAGCTGGAAACACATTAAATGATTCTTTACCAAGTAAAGATTATATTATTATTGTGTTAGTCCTAGCAGGAGTTAGGCCACTTAAATTAATAATAATTCTGCCACTATCACATGTATGCAAGGGATTGCTTATAAACCTCTGCAACCCATTTAAAAGTTTAGAAACTGCCAACAATTGTTTCTATTTGTAGAGCTCTTGTTCTGCACATACAATCATATTTCAATATACTTCTCAATTCTTCGAACGCATTACAACTATGGTAAAAAGTCATGTGAAACAGATTATGCAATCCACCTGAAGCTGGGGGCAGGCACCCAATATAATCTCAAGAGTCTGCAAATGATACTCATCAGGAAATACTTGAATTATGCAATCCATCAAATAATATTGGGCGAGCTCATCTTTACAATTCACAACCTGCAAAATGCATTTGTGATACAAATCCATCAGAAGATGGTCACTGTGTCAATTCAGATATCTTACAATTACAATAACTCGAACAATATGAAATATAGATAAACAGATCACCTGCTCCAAGATTCTGGGAAGCACAGTATCTCTATACATTTCAAGGTCAACACCCTCGATCTGACCGAGAACATGCAAGTTCTTCCCTACCTAATAAACATGTGAGGGACAGAACAGTACCCCCTTTGATTAGTGGATTCTTGCACACTTACATGCTGAATTGAAGTGATATAAAAAATCCAAGATTACTGATAATTACAAGATCACGAAGCTCGCTCCTTTCCTTTTCCCGTTTCTCCTTCTCCCGCGTGGGACCCTGCAGACCAGAAAGGCCGAATGCAAGCCTCAACTCAAGATCAGCAAAGAGTATGAATGATTCACAAGCACAACAACACCTGCATGACCACAAATCATGCTCTCATGATTTATCTTTACCTTCGGCGACATGCAAGCATTGTGGCCTCATGCATGTCTAAGCTTGAGAGCAGATAACAGAATCCAGAAATTTCAACTAACCTGATGTTGCATTCGAACCCACAGTTTGTTCATTTCTGTGAAATTCTGGAGTACAAACTCTACAGCGTCAATGACAGTGTCAGCATCCCTGCAGGAATCATGTAAGCCATCTAGATATCAGGTCACTTCTCATAACTCATCAAAGGTAAAATACATAACGGATACAAAATATTGGTTGGGGAATCCACAACGAAGGCCTTAACACCTATAGAACCACATGATTTCAACATATTTGAGAAGTAAACTTTGAACCATAAACAGTTAAATCTCTTCCTTATTTTACAATGGAGAAATCAATAGGACTTGAAGTCCTTACCCTTCATACTCAGAACCAATATCAGGTAACTTATCCCTACTGACTTGGGAAAGATAACTCCTAAGGAAAAGTCCACGTAGAGGATGCTGTATCCCACGGCACATCTCCACAAGATCTTTTAAAACATCCTTAGCAGGAGCCTCCTTAGACCTTATGTACACGGATCCTACTGTACAAAGTAGGTACCTGAGGAACACAAAGAAGGAACCAGAGATTTATCTTGCATTGAACCTGATATATTTTAAAGCTAATACTATCTATTGGATCCTCCAACATGCACCTCCTGAAGGAAGTGCGAGAGACACTCAAAATGTTTACTAAGACATACAATTTGTAAATCAAAGAAAAAGATCCTATAATGAGATCTTTATCCACCTATATTGCAAAGTCTGCATATTATACTACTTTTAAATGATAAATTAAGATCATCAAGAATCGAGTCAACAGGGGCTAAAGCTAAACTATGTGGATATCAACAAAGTACAGAAGATTAATATTCCTTGAGGCCATTTCAAAAGTAAATTTTCACGATAATCAAGTATCAAATGATTAGGGGGCATTTTCCGTTAAGTGAAAATTGGAAAATTTAGTCTACTAGAGAATCCACCATTTAAACATCATGCAGCTTTAAAAATATGAATTCCCAATTTAACCTCTAAAATCAATTTAAATAGCAATATTGAAAATCAAACTAAAAGGCTATGTCTACCAACTTTTCCGTTAAGTTTAAAATTGGAATCTTTTGGCCACTTTAGTCTACTTTTAGAAAGTGGGCTCTCTTTTGGGAAGTACAATAATGGAGAGATAACTCACATTTTGGGGCAGAGGGAGATGGGGAGTGTATTTAATTAGTCCCTGTCTGCAAATGAGAGTGTCCAACTTTTGTTATTAATATTTTCTCAATAGTAGAGTTTACTTGATAATAAATTTTTGTGTTCAAATTTTAATATCATCCAAAAACATTGTGTCTACAAGACTCTCTTATCCGAAAATGTAGATTCAAATGAAGAACCTAAATTATTAATCTGGTACAGTATAAAATGGCTGAAGCAACAAGGTATATCAAAAAAAAAAAGGTGAACCAATAATATATTTATGCATGTACATATGAATTCATCACAGCATCTGAAAGTATATATCAACAATGGAGCCAATTTTACAACAGCTTAAACCCAAAAAGAATGACTTAAACATAATTTCAAACTTACAGCCTGGGCAATATGTTCCCAGCATGCTGCACGAGTTCATAGAGCTCGATGGTGGAGCAACCACGCTTAGCCTCCTCCTTGAAAAACATCTCCAGCTTTCTCAGTTCATCGAATGCTCGCATATCTGAGCAATTAAACAACCCAGATAAAAAGGTAATCACTCCGAGCGAGCTAATCATAAATAAAAAGAACGGAAAGATAAGATCGGATCAGTGAGGAGAGAGTACAGAGTTCGTAGTATTTGTGAGGGGAAAGCCTGGAAGTGCGAAGCTCCGATAGCATCTGAGCGGAGTATTTGAGAGCGTCCCTCAAATTGTTGGAGTCCTGACAAATTAAAGATCCAATCAATTAGGGATTCAATTTGGGGTTATACATATAGCGAGAGAGAGAGAGAGAGAGATAGAAGAGATACGAGAGCTCGATGCATGTAAAAGGCATTCTGCTGAAGGCCGGCGATCCCAGCGGCGAGATATTTCTCTTCGTCTTCAACTCCGTCAGCAATCATTTTCTCTCTCTAAAACTCTCTCTCTTCTTCTGCAATTGCAATTTTGTAAACTATGTTTCTTTCTTTGGTCGGGGTTTTGACTTCTTGTTGTTTTGTTTTGAGAATATTTGGGTGAAAAGTGGAATAAAAAAAAATCTAATTTCAATATTACTATAAATATTTTATTTCACATATGAAAATAAAGAACAAATTTATTGTGACTTTTTCTTTCTTTTCTTTTCTTTTGTGCAATAATTACAAACAGAGGTAAAGGGGGGAAAAATTCATTTCCTAAACTTACAAATAAAAGGAAGAAATAAATGTTACTTGCCTTTACTTTCTTTTGTTTAATAACATAATTTTTAACTCTCTTCCTTTATACCCAAACTCACAAACATAATTTTCTATTCATTCTTTTCTTTGTGAGTTTAAGAATGAAAAGAAACAAAATTTTCTTTACTCCTTTGTAATGGTAACTATATTTTCTAACTACATAGTTTAGGTTATATTCCCTCCGTCTCAAATTAATTACATTTCTAAGATTTTTTAAAGTCAAATTGACTATTTTTAAAACTAATCTTTTTACTATTTTTGCTAACATATAGGTGAAGATATTATAACCAAAAGAAAGTATATACAATTTATTACTAATTTCAATTTTTATAATTTTAAAAATATATTTATATATGCTTAATTATTAATTTTAAAAATAGTCAATTTGACTTAAAAAAGTCCTAGAAAAACAATTAATTTGAGACGGAGGGAGTAAATTAAAAAAAAAAACAAAAACAAAAACACACACACAATAAAAAATATAGTATAAAAAAAACAAAGAGGTTATAACTATACTGTTTGATACTGTAAATTGCTATTCTTTTTCCCAATTATAATTGTGAACCGACATTTCCAACAAAAATGATGCAACCATAACTTCACACATTCAGCACTCTCAACAAATTAGCTATCACAATATTTTTGCCTCTTTATTATTATTATTAACACCCCCACATTAAATGGATATGAGTACAACAAAAGAATTTCATAAACATAATTAACAATTAATTCTACATCAACATCATAATATATACAACGTCTTGGGTTAAAAGGTACTCCATTAGACATAATAAGCAAGCAAGCTCGACTGAGCTCCAATGCCCCCAGATTCTTAAGGCTCTGCAAAGCTGCTCTTCTTAAAATGGTACTGCGCCTCCTTTTCTCTACTCTTTCCATGCTTTTATCATCTCTCATCATCTTGGCACCTCTTGTTTTTGTGCCTTCATTTATTATCATGCTTCTTCTTTTTCATATTATCAAATCCCCTTTTTTTCTCCTCCTCATTTTTCTCCCACTTTTTCTCTTCCCTCTTCTCTTGGGAATTCTCTCCTACATGGAACTTCAAGCCACCTGAGAAACTATCAACCCAGTCTCAACCTGAAAACAAACACAAGAAGATATCCACCGTCCAAGAAGATTATCCAAATTTTTTAGTTGTTAAACTAGTGTATCATTTCCATAGAATAAAAATGAAACTAATACTTACTCCTCCCTTCCTTATTTCTTTAGGATACAATTTTACCATCTTTTTTCTCCTTATTAATTGGCATGTTAGCAATTAATTATATAATAATGTCCATGGTTTTTGCGTTCATAATTTACCGATACACAATACTTCTGACTTCTGATCCATAATCACACCGTTGTACTAAGTCGATCCAAAAGAGATTAAAGAAATATACCCTACAACTACTGTAAGGATGATGTGTAATTTCTTGATAGGACAAATCTTATATAGTGTTTATCCGCGACATAAGATCTCAGTCAATAGTAACATCATCAGAGTCAAGAGGAGGTGGAATGAAATATTACAAAAGCACAACAGGAGGGGGAAAAAACCACTTCATTGTATCATATACGAGCAACATAAGAGTTGGTCTGAGTGACATATCTCACCCAGCGATAAGGATTGTAGGTTTTGGACTTCTTTGCTATCTGCAAGTATTTCACCTATAACACAGCATCATAACAGAAGTAGTTATTCGAAAGCTATATTAAAGGAACAAATTAGCTAATACTAGACATGATAGAAAGAGCTAAAAGGAGAATCTCCCTGGCTATCAGGTTTCCTGTTTTGTTTTTGTTTCACAAATTTTATGTGCGCGCGTGCAGGAAGAAAGGGGGGGGGGGGTGGATATCCAAAACTGCTTCTGACAGCAATAGATGAGGCGGAAGCAGTGTGGTAGGTTGCTCTCTCCCCCTTTTCGCGCAACAAAACCCACCCAGGCCACACATAGCGAGTCAGGAAAATTAAGGCAATGTCTTACCTGAAGCTTTGAAGCATTATACATTGGTATGGTGAAGGTCATGCTAACAGGTCCAGCTTCTTTGGTGATATTGCCTGAATTAACATTAACAGTAGAAAATAAGTGAGCTTCATCAATGATGAAAATCGAATCGTAAATTCACTGAAAGCTTTCGACAGAGAATTATAACTTTCAACAACTTAATCATAAAGTATTGACAAAATCATACCATGTGATTCCTGCGAAAAAGTTAGCTTGGCACGCAGTGTGTGTTCAGATCCACCAACAATCTGTTGAGCACTGCACCTATCAGTAGCTTTTAAAAAAGATGGAAATTTCCAGAAAAGAAACTAAATTCTACACTGAACAATCTAAATACATGGAAAACATGAGAGCATCAGGAAAAGAATTGCCTTCTTTAGAGCCCATTCCAGTCTCTTATTTGACTCCTTGAAATCAGTTGTCTGTGCAAGTGCTCCAGGTTCCAACTCAAAACTAACTCTGAGAATCATCAAGTTCATATTAATTCAATGAAAATCAATTCCAAGACGAGAAGTATATTCAACAATGCCATTTATGATCTGCTAGCTTTAATATTGTTAATCCTCGTGAACCCCAATGGGTGGGAGAAATGGCAGCCACCTTGAGGAATAACCTCAAGGTTGCTGGTTGCAATCCCCATACTTGGGGCCAAAATTACCTATCCAAAAATATTTTTGGTAACCCTTGCAAATATGTTGAGCACTTGTCAAAAAAGAGGAGAAAATCAGGTTAAGCTTATGTAAAATCTTTTTAACAAAGTAGACCACAATTAAAAGTGTCCTTTAATTAAACGATAAAAGAACTCCAGCCAAGATTACCTGCAACGAAATTTACCAATAATTCTTACAGCTTTCCAGTCTACCAAATAAACTATGGCACTGACCCTTCTTTTCTCTCTTTTATTTATATCACTGAGGGCAATGTTAGTCACATTTCAGTATTTCATGTTTCTTCAGTACTACAAAATAGACCTAGAACTCTCACAGATTTCAGCATTTGTGATATCAAACAATTTTACTGCACTCGCCTATAGAATTACTGTAGCGAGTAGTGACCCTCCTCTCTTTTGCTCATGCTGACAGCAAAGTTGACTACTTTTCAGTAATTTTATATTATCTCTGAGGAAGGACATCCAAAATAATATGATTTAGTAATATTTTCTGGACTACCTTCTCGCATAGCAACATTTTAAACAAGGTCATACTCCTTATGTAGTAACATTTTAAACAAGGTCATACTCTTCTTAAATTAAGACAACCATAGCCCAGCTAACCTGGGGAAGGGAAAAAAAACTGTTGTTTCTAATACGAGCTATTTATCCTTATAGTAAGCTTCCGATATAAAATTAGGCACTGGATAATGTCCATAGGCTTTCCTGGGTGAGAATGGATATGCGTCTTCATCTAGAAGTATTAAATATCTTATTTTGGAAGCAATATCTAACTATTGGATTCCAAGTACACAACAGAATAAAGAGAAGTTTTTTTTTTTTTTATCGGTGGGTAGAATAAAGGGAAGTTGATTCTAATAAAAATACCTGGTTGTATATGTTGGCAGTGGCATCTGTATTGCAATTGTGTTTGCTGTGATGCTTGGGGAGAACTCAGCACGAATTTTCAGAATCACTTCAGCCTTCAAACAGCAGAGTAAAGTATAATATAGACTAGAGCATTATTATGGTAGCAAATTCACAAGCCAAGGCAGCCAGCTTTGACAGCAAAAGCTACTAGCCATTTTAAATCCCCAAGCAATGTATGGATTACCAAAAGAAGATTAATACCTTGAGCAATCCAGCTTCTTCAATGAGAGTGTTAATTCGAAAAGGAGGCTTGAATTCTTGTGTTATACGATAATTCATGACAGGAAATTCACCATCTGGGGGCACCTGATAGCATAAGCAAAATGAAACATCCAATTTTAACAAAGCAGACAATCTAACAGGTCTTTTCACTAAATACAAAATACGGTGTTGTCTTATACTCCGTTCGATCCACAAAAAGAATACAATTTAGACTTTTTGAAATCAATTTGCGAAATCCTCATATAGTTAACACACTATACAATTGTAAATTCGTAATTATTATAATCTATCTAAGAAGTACTACTAGTTACAAATTGATATGAATCACTTCAATTTTAGGATTTTGCAAATTGACTTCCAAAAAGTCAAAATGAGACTTTTGTGGAATGGAGGTAGTATTAAATACTTACTAGACTCAGTGTCCTGTCAACTTCAAAACTATCTAGATGAACAGATTCATGGAAATTACAATCGTCTAGTATTACTGCTCCTGACCCAGACAAACCACTATAATCTGTTACAGAAAGCATCATTTGATGAGGGTGTGAAAGAGAATATATAAAGGCCAATAAAGCATAACAGAAAACCAAGGTTTTTAACGGATAATATCAGAACACTCAACCACATTTAAGCCAATCCAATTTCCTAAACAAAATTCAGCCCTAACAACTAAACCATGAAAATACCATAAACTGATATTCCGCTTCTTCCTATGCTCAGATCCTCATTTAGAGCTAATCGGATTTCTGGATTGCCAGTAAGATAACTCTTCATTTGAATGGTTCCATCAATCTCAGAGGTCAGTATGTATCCCTGTTTAACAAAAAATTGAGTCCATCAACAAAATATGTAGGTCATGACTGCATATTAAATCGAGAAAACAATACTGAAAGAATAATGATCATAAAAAGAGAGTAACTTGCTAAGAGGCAAGTAGTCAAGTTCATAAAAAGAGAAGGGAAAAGCAGTTGAAGCAAAAGAAGTATACTCAAAGAAATCAGTAAAGGGGTTCACACAACAATAAAGAAGTTCGGTGGCATCTATGGCAACTATATCAGTTGCTTACACACCTAAAAATATCAGACTTTGAAGTCTGGGAGAAAAAATAACCAAAAAAAAAACAGCAAGGTAGACATTGGGGTCATGAATTCACAATTGTAACTGGCAATACAGCCTCATTTCCACTACAAGTACTGATTCAGCTAAATTGGAATGGTAGTATCAGCAATTCCAAAGATTTCATTAAACAAGGACAAACCATCATCACGACAAGGAAGTCTGAACCAAAATCAAATACTCCACTTGTTATTATCTGTAAGACACTTAGGTTAGCCCCTTAATTATCAAAACAAAAAATTCAGAAACAAAAGAAAAAATACATCCCTCCATTCCAAAAATAGGATCAAGTCAGATATTTTCAAATACAAACTTCATGTGATTCATTTAACTTTTTAAAACAATATATCTTGCAATTAATAGTACTATTGTGATTGTTTACAATATTCATAATTGTAGACTAAATTACAATATTCATAAATCCTGCAATTAGCAATATTTACAATATTCATAATTGTATTATTTAAAACTAAATTAATTCATATCAAATTTGAATTTGAAAAAATCTCAAATTGACTTCAAAAGGTCAATATTGATCCTATATGTTGGAACAGAGGGAGTATTTAACAAGTCACCTCCTCATAAATAAAATAAAATAAAAACAAGTAATAGTCCCTATTCTGCTCTTGCAAATATTAATAAACATTCTTAATCTTTTTGCAGCCCATGGTTTATAGTGAATTTCTCAAAAATGATACTTAAAATTCACATGAAAGATAATCATAACATTTTGAAACAAACATAGAAATACTTACGCTAGAGCTGAATGTAACACTTATTTTCTCAATTATATCAACAAAAATTTCCTCCCTCTTTCTACCGCCTGGTTCATTTGCTACCACAGATTTTGTAACAGCTGTTCCTGGCATTCTTTTGGTCCCTTGCTGCATGAATCAGAATTGTAAGAGTCAAAAGTCAATTAAAACATCTTTGCAAATCAGTACAGATAAGATTACACTTAGTCCTATACTTTATAATGGAATAAAATAAATAGGATAATACCATAAAGATGGAAGCAGGACCAAGGGCCGGCAAACGTGCAGCATCAATCATTATTGGCTCATTAAATACAGAAGACTTTAATACTTCAGTTGATGTTGTTTGCACATAACCAAAATCCTGCCACAAAAAGAAGAGAAGAATATGGATGTTTAAGCTCACTCCTCCAATATTATTAAAAAGACCAGTTTCGATTCCACTCAGTTATCCTTCGAACCACTCCAAACCTTAAAGAGTCAAAATTTTTACCTGAAGGTGTTGCAGAGAATAACGAGTTATTAAGTGTATATGGTAATTTATACATGTAATGCATTTAAACAGAAAGAAAACTGATGCGGCCTGGAGTATAGAGCAAATATAAGGGACTATTACCCAAGAATATACACATGTATTCTTATATATAAGGGATTACAAAGTGGAAGCCAAGAGAAATTGTTGAGCCACTAAGCTAATAGTCTTGATGTCCAAATTTGACTAGATAAAGCGTAAAATTTCAAGTTAAGAGTAAGGATTTTGCCCTACTCTAAATATATATAAAAACAAACAAATAAAAGAAACATATCACGTTAAGAACAATGAACTCGACCTAGACTTAAATTTATCAAATAGGTAAACTATATTATAAGCTAAATACAAACAAAACAATCAGCGCAGTCATTTTACTTTTACGAGACCTCGTAATCCAAACAAACAATCAAGTGCACCCAAGCTAACAGCTTTCCTGGGGTATAGTAGAAATGAAACACGAAGAACTATTGAGTTTATTTATTTATGCCACACTTCTATCTTCAAGCAGAACTCCAAACTAACTAACTACTTGAAAGTAGAAACTTGACGTATGTCTAACTAAAAACCGGTACATCCAACAAAAAATGCTTAAAGAGAGGATACTTACAATGACTTCGTCAAGCAATTCGTAGACAAGCACAAAATTTTTTCGTAATGAATCTTCATTTAGTATACCAAGGTAATCTTTGGTGACACGTGCAATCCTCTGTAAAAGTTCCAGGACAAGAGAAGGTGACACATTGGATCTTGTGGTTGTAACAAACAGCAACCCAGCCACCTTCACGTGGAAGTAGTTCACACCATCCACGTTCTACCATCACAATGAGATACATCAGGAAACATTGCAACCAAACTAGTCCAGGGACACTTTACATTAACAATCACTCTTGTGAATTTTAAAGTTCTAATTTGACCACACTCCTCCCCTCAGGAGAAATAGAATATTTAAAAAACAACCACCCTAGAAGATAATACAACAGAAAGTGATAGACCTTCCAATATACATGTTAAATAGTTTGGGAGCTATCAGCAGAAACGTACAACGCATAGCAGTTCAATTTTGAAAAAAAAAAATACCTACAAAGACAGGTGGTGCCTCCTCTCCGCCATCCTCCTTCCAAAACTTTGCTTTACGGAAGAATATCTCAGCACTTCCCTTTTGCACATCACCACGATCTGCATCCATGTAGTACTATGAGTAAAATACGTATTTATAATCTACATTTAATATATTTAACTTCACTAACTTATCTCACACCATATTTGTTTTCAAACTTCTACGCAAACCTCTATTCTAGAATTGACTACACTTGGGTTTCATCAGCACAGAACTTAGCAAATACTATTAAACCTTATTCCCACCTTGTATTTGATGAAAGGGTACTTCATGGAAATTGTCACTGTTGAAAAAATACGCACAGACAATAATTTGTGTGGATTGAAAATACAAAACTAACCACATAACATGTAGCACATGGAACTTGCATAGGCATAGTATTGATTGTGTGAAACACATGAAACATGCACATCTGTTGTACTAGAAACTCAACCATAATAAACATCATTCACTCAACACCACCCATCCAAATCAAAGATTTTCAACTAAAGTTTCCCCCTAGCTAGTGATGAAACACCTCGGGTCAAATCCCGAGTTTGGAACAAATCTCGAGTCAAACTCCAAGTCTAAATCGAATCAAATCTATCCAAACAATGCCTTAAACCACTAGCCCAATAGTATCTTCTCGGGTCATCTACTCATCTTAGCACACCACAGGCTCACCAAAAGGTCAGGACTAAAGTCTGAAGGTACTGCTATTAGTAACTTAATTCCTTATATACAGACAAATTTATTTTTTTCACGTGTTTCATTGTGGAACTAGGATGTTACAACCATAAAGATAAGCTAAACCAAATCACGTTGAGAGTATAAACTCCTCTTTAGTTGATGTCTTAACTAAGTTCCTGTATTCTATTATTTTACTTATTATGAGTAGGAATTTAATTCTATAAGAAATCAACATACCAAGGATTCTCAACACAGAGACATTAAAGAATTTGCACAGTTGCACTGCAAACAGTTTGCTTTCTGTCAAATCCCTCATTAATCCATCTCATTAACAAAATTCAACATGTCAAAGCGACCTAACAACCCTCGGCAGTTTTTGCCCATACGGACAGCTGTTAGACCCATAATTGCTCAACAATTGTTTCACTAATATACGTTCTCTTGCAAATACAACACAGCCATGACACTTAGTTGGAACTCTAACAAGAAATGCATTTTTCTGCTAATTCACCACTCCCTCCGTCCCAGTAAGAAATTGTTCCCTGTTATGTGTGTCTCGAATTAAAGTTCGGGATCCAACATTTGACTCAACTAGTATTTCACCGATTGTATTCTTCACATTCTTATTAGTGAATATCTTCTAGCTCTCGCACGTAATTTCCCACGATTTGGGTTTTGCACGTAAAAAATCTTAGTAAAAATCTTGGGTTATTGTTATTAATTTTCGTTGATTTCTATAGTGACCATAGTTTGTTGCAGCATTCCCATTTAACTTGCATACATTTTGTGAAAGCGATGATATTAGTGTGAAATGTTTTGTATTTGAACTTTACCCACCCAAAGTTTCTTCTTTTTTCTGAAAAATACTTTAATAACACCAACACTTACCATATAAGTTGACAAGGTTCGAGACATAAAAATAAAAAATTAAAAAAAAAACTCTTTTTTTCAAAAAAAAAAAGACAACTAATTTGGGACGGAGGAAGTATTAACTTGATATTGTACATTTAAGAAATGCCGGAATTTCATATACAACAACAAAGACTCAATTTTCAGTTGAAATAGAAGAGAAAAAACAGTTGGACGATAATCAGGTAAAATCCAGCAAAAATAAACAAAACAAAACAAATTAAACCCCAATATCAATGCCAATTGATTAAACAAAGAGGTAAAGAAACATGAAACTCGTGCAACGTAAAAGAAGGGAAAAAATCAATTGTTATACCTGTAATTAAGAGATCAAAGGGAACTCATATCACAAGCAAAAAAAATAATGTAATGAAGAGTGAGGAGCTCACAGTCGCGAAAAACGATGTTATCGCCTCTCTGGGACAGCACGAAGAACTGAGAAATCATGACCCCGATTTTCTCGCCGAACTGCCGCCGGTTGTCGACGGTCACCAAGCTCAGAGTGAAATCGTGCGAGGAGGGAGAATAGTTGAGATAGTTAGATACTTAGATCATGTGAATCTTTTGGGCTATCAATCTTTGACTCGTACCCGTTATTTCTAAACGGGCCAGCTTGGTATGGGCTTCTTGGGTCGATGTTACTACGTTTTGTATTTTGACAAGAAAAAAACAGTATTTAATGTAACAGTAATACCACATTATCGTGTCTGCAACAAATTAAAAAGAGTAGGAATATTTATATCCACAAATTATATATTTATATTATTAAAAGACAAATTATATATCTATATTATTAAAAGAGATAGAAGAAAATAATTGTCTTTTTGAGATTATGTCATTATTTTTTATCTTTCTAGTATTTTATGTTTTTACTTTTATTTTTACTCTCACACTCTCTCATGACATCTTCTTCTCTAACTTTATATATATATATATATATATATATATATATATAATTTTTATTTTCACACGCATAGTGTATGCATAGTAAAAAATTATGCACAAATTATATATACAAAAACAAAAATAAAAAACGAGACTTATCATTTGTTACACATTCTTATTGATATAATCCACTTACGCGATTGGGCCTTGAGCAGCCGTGGGTTTTGCTATTCTTATATTGGTTGAGTTGGTTTTGACTAGACCCATTCATATGCATAACACGGCTCTAGGGCTTTCAATCCAAAAATTTCCTTCGACTAAGAATTAATTAAGGAAACTGACAAATTTAGCAGAAAATGATATTTTTACAGTAAAAATGTCTTGTGAATTTATCAGTTTCCTTAATTAAAGTCTCATTTTGAAACATTGATTAAAAAAGTATCAAAATGTTGTAAATTTTCCATTTAACAACTTTTGATGGAGCACATATTTAAATTATCATGTTACTTCCACAACAAATTACAAAAAAAGAAAAAAAATGAGAGAAAAATTAAAAATGGGAGTTTTTGTTTGATACTGACAAAGTATGCTTTCTATAATGTAATTGATCAGAAGAATCTTGTGATTATAAGTATTGTTTAATCAACATTAATTAATAAATCATAAGCAAGTATAATTAGGTTGCACATTTTATTAGTATAACGAAATGTACCCGTGAAATTGTGGAATCCTCATTATCATTAAAATAGATCGAGAACAAATTCTATACAAATTTGCTGCAATGATTACCTCTTAAAACCATTAATTATTTAAGAACACAAACAAACCGACACTGCCAGAGGAAAAGAAAAAGAAACATCACACTGATTTAAATACAATAAACTTGATACATTGATTTTCTTGGTTATTCACAAAGAGATTGTGGGGTGTGGGGAGGGAGAAGAAGGAAGATAAGTGATGCATATATAGAGAACGAATAGATAGATACATGTAGTGCATACCTAGTGCTAGTGGTCCACTCTTTAAGATGGTAGCTAGCTACTGTTCAATTATTGACCCGCATGCTTTGAAGTGTGGATTAATTACCTGTCTTTGAAGCCAAAAACAATGGTCTTGCATGGGCATGGCCACTATCACTATGGAACCTCCACAATACTCCATTAATTATTAGTTTCCTAATATATATATATATATATATATATATATATATATATATATATATATATATATATATATATATATAGTCTTGCATGGCCACTATGGAACCTCCACAATACTCCATTAATTATTAGTTTCCTAATACATATATAGTCTTGCATGGCCACTATGGAACCTCCACAATACTCCATTAATTATTAGTTTCCTAATACATATATAGTCTTGCATGGCCACTATGTAACCTCAACAATACTCCATTTATTAGTTTCCATATATATATATATATATATATATAGAGAGAGAGAGAGAGAGAGTATAGAGTTAAGATCAGGTCCGGACTCCCGGACCTGATAAAATACGGACCAAATTTTTTTTTTTTTTTTGCTTTTTTTTCCAAAACAGTTAATAAAAAATATATAATAATTTTTGGTATTGAATTTTTTTTGTAAAACAGTGTTTTGGGTGTGATTTGGATACATATAGCAAACAGTGTTATACAGACTGTACAACACTTTTTGTTATATGTATCCAAATCATACCAAAAACAGTGTATTAACAAATTTTTTCAGTACCAAAAATACCGATATATTTTTTATTAGTTGTTTTAAAAAAAACTATAAAAAAAAAAAAATTGGAGGTCCGGATTTTGGTCAGGTCCGGGAGTCCGGACCTGATCCGCTGTGTATATATATATATATATAAAACTTCTAGGTGCATAAGAATGAGCTAGCAAAGAGTTAGTATATTACTAGTAGTTTAAAATGAAAACCGTACATTCTTTTCGGTTTCCAGCCTCACATTCCAACACCAATTTGTTGCTTAATGCAACAATTATATATATACTAGTAGTAATATATATTTTATTTGAAGTTACCAAACTTCCATATATGCCAAAGTTTTTCTTGGTTGTCATACATAAAATGTACGGAGTACATTATGTTTTATTAAACACACACTATCTAGTATCTAGCACATGAATGGCATTACCTTAAGCACCATTGTATTCATTTAGCTGAAAAACTGCCCTAAGAAGGAGAATATAATTTTATTATTGGTGTATTCATTTAAGTCGAACCAAGGTTATGAAGTGGGTACCTTCCATCCCATAATGGACGATATTCATGTTTCCACTTTTATATTAAGCAAACTTTGGCCTATATATTCTTTTGGTACAAAAAGATCAAGCATGCATGTAAGAAGAAAATACGCAAATGTTGATTCATGTCAAGTTAACTATTGACTTGTCTCAACTGCTATAATAGACATTACTTTTAGCCAAACTCTCTTCATGAGCAAGAAGAAAGTAAGTACTCATCATGATTCTCAAACACTTTGATGGTAAACAATTTCTTAACAATAATTAATTAATTCTTCCAAAAAAGCTTGATTCTTGTTGTGGGGATTTATGGAACAACTCAACCAAAAGAAGTGAGAAAAAGCAAATGAAACTCTTGACGGAGGGAATATATATAAATATATATATATATATATATATATATATATATTATTGCCTTGGAAAACAAACAAACAAAGATTTAAAGCAAAATAGACCAACTTAATTAAAATTATAAAACATTGCTTTCGCCCTTCAGAACATGATGTTGACAAACTACCTTAGATGTATAAAAAATATCTATATCTTAGATTGGGTCCTAGCTAGCTAGCTCGCTCCATTGTTTAGGCTGTTTAGTCCATTGATCTATTCAACCAGAAACTAAAAGGAAACAAATTATTTCTTCACAAAATAGCAAAAATATAATTTGCCATACTACGCTTATTTCCGGTGCACCTTTCTAAATCTTCGACACTCTCCCAAAAATTTACTATAATTGTGAAACTTATCAATACATGAGATTGATAAAAATTATAAGAAGACCCCACTTATTACACATATCTTCAAAAAGATTATCACTAATACTTATCTACGTAATTGACAATCAAAAAATCGATGTAAATAATTCGCAATATGTATTTTTACTGAACAATTTTACTCGCTCGTTTATATTTTTCATGTTTAGTAAAAATTAACCATAATTAAACCTAAGCCACTCAAAACCCTTTGTTTATAAATCATTGTTTATATTAAATTTACAAAACTATTAGTATCATCAATTATCAATCAAATAAAAGTTTACGAAATAACAGTCAATCGATGCAACTTTTTTCCTATATATGGTAAAGACTTGCATTTTTATACAATTCAACGCATGCACAATTTGCTATACAAATTGTATAAGAAATTTTTATTTCTTTTTAAAAAAAATCACAGTACCTTATCTTTATTATATTTCAATTGACTTTCGATTGTATGCACCAATTTTATTTATTTATTTATTTATTTATTTATTAATCTTTGAAAGCTAGCTTAATTTGGACCACCAAAACGTTAAGGCCAACGAAATGGATATAGTTTAATCAGTCCCACGATTCTTGTCCACTGTTCTCTCACCCATTGCATGTGATCAGATAAAGAGTACTGGGCAACCAATATAAGGAGTGCTAGCATGGTGACATATTGTTATCAACAGAAAGTGTATTTCCTTTATCTCTACATTAGTCTCATTTTAATTAAAAAGTTATATTCCCGCCTTTAAATAAAAAAAATACAAATTTACTTCCTTAACAAATTATTAAGGGAAAAAAATACTAATTTGTTAAGAAATTGTTAGTAAAGAGTAATAACCAAGTTAGTATATTTTTAGAAATTATTATTTTTTGAAAAAACTCCCAAGTCAAGTGAACTAACAATATAGTTATATAGATTGATATTAGATTAAGATTAAATCTAATCACACTTTAGTAATTAAGAACGAATGAATAATTCTTTTTAATCTATTCATAATATAAACAAATATAAGCATGCAACATGGAAAAGAAAGTATTTTTCACGTTTTCGCATCAACGAAAATACTCTTTCTCGATAGTGTACTAGAGCATGTATGTGGAGTGTTAAAGTGGACTAAAAGTATATTAAAAATATTGGTGTTAATTGGCATTCTGAAATAATACCCCACTCTCATGTCATAACACATGTGGTCAGGACATAATATAAGAACTCAAATTATTATCATTAATATTTTTAGTCGTTATTTAATTTTGTGTCAGTTTGTAGTGGACTAAGATGACCTAAAAAAATATTATTGAAGATAGTGCATTAGGCTTTATTATATTATGATTTGATTCGGACTCGAAATTTAATACATGTTATTATATTAATGAATATAAGTTAGTTTCGTCTCCAATGTACTTTTTGGCAGTAATAGAGAATTTGTGTTTAAAATTTGAGTATCACATACTTTTTTGAATATTTTGTGAATGTATGAGTTTGTTCTTAAATTGTTGAAAAAAAATTGAAAACCTATACCACGCAAATACCCCCCTCCTCTTCTTTACTTTTTTACCAAAAATGTACATGCACTTGTCAAAATACTACTCCATTATTAAAAATATTTTATTCTGTCGCACTTGTTTTGCAAAACACTACATATATCAATCACATCGATCGCACGCACCATTATGTGCCAAAAGAGGCGTACTAAGGTTGAGGGGGGATTAAGGCTAAAAGTGGGGGTAAATAATAGGAGTAATATAGTGTCGATCATCAGCCACAAACACTTTCACGTTTTAGATATCATGGTGTCGGACATGTCAATTATGGTTTTCCATCTCTTAGCTAGTCTTGACATACTAATTAACTAATGCCATATATTCATACCTGCCACTTTTAAGAACAATATAAGTAGCTTAGTCAATACTAGTCATCATTAAACCCGGATATGGCTGAGTTCAGACGGACATAAATGACATTTATTTTTTAGTTGCTCTCTCTAAAATTTATAAAATTTTCTCTCTAGCTCTAAAACTTTATAAAATTCTCCCTCATAAATTTTAAATCACTTTCTACCTCTGATTTCTATCTCTCTCTCCCTCTCTACAAAACATAAACAGATGAAGCATGTTAACTATTCTTGATGAACAAAATGACTAATGAAAAACCAAAAGTCAGAGTACCCTGTGAATATTAACCAGTGTTTGTTGGACATTAATTAGGCTGAACTCTATTATCAGATAAAGATTTTCTTAAAATTCGTATAGTATGTTTTATTCCCTATGTTTATTATTAGAAGTAATTTTCAGGCACACTAAAGCCATCCTGTAAGATTGAATTAATATGGGAAATAATAATATTTTTTTCTTTTACATTTTTTTTTTGGCTTTAGCAACATGCATGAGCATTTCTTCCAAGTATTAAAGATCATCATGCGTGCGGAACTTCGGTTTTGTGTCTATGCCATCATGAATTGCAACTGACGAATGTTTTAATTTAATTAGAGATAATTTAGATAGAGAAAGTTTTAATTTAAAAAGAGAGAAAGTAAATATTTAAAAAAGAGAGAAAGTAAATATTTTAAAAAGAGAAAATGTAAAGTTTTAAAAGAGAGAGAGATAGTGAAATGATTTAAAAGTACAATAAACAAATTTTCAAATGAGCTAATATTTGAAGATAAATATATAACTGAGACTTAATGAGCAATCTACATCCACCCACTTATTATGTGGGTGAATATAGGCAAAAATCATTTATAAGTTTCATTTTGGACTTATCAACCCAAACTTATTTAACGTGGATGAATATAAGTCACCGGTTGAGTTTGCATCCATTTGGCGGGATCTAGTCATCATATTGGTGGTGATCATGGATGCATGTTCCAGCAGTTAAAGACTTTACGGATATATATATATCACTACAAGAAAAAGGCCCAACAGCGACTAATATTATCTGCGACCGCAATTTTCGGTCGCTAATTCTTGTAACAGCGACCGCAATTAGCGACCGTATGTTAATTTAGTCGCTGATGATTGTAGCGACTGCAATCGGTCGCTGATAGGTCCATGTTCGGTTGCTGAATGAATTTTCCCCCCAAAAATTTGGCGCAAAAGTGGGGCGGGAAGCCTTATTGCGACCGGATCATAACTGCGACCGCATGCGGTCGCTAATATTACCACGTGGTTTAGATTTAGCGACCGAACACGGTCGCAGAAGACGGTCGCTGATCCTATTTAATCTATCAGGAACCAGACCGTCAGACAGAAACGAAAAAGAAGAAGAAAGAAAAGAGAAGAGGGAGAAAAGAGAGAAGAGAAAATAGAGGAGTGCCCCCACGCAGACCGGTCCACCCCACGCCGCCCCCACGCTGCCCCCACGCCGCCCTCGCGCCGCCCCATCATATACTGAGAAGTGGAAAAGGATAGGGGCAACCTTCAAGCCGAGAAATTTCTTCTCTATTGCAACATTTGTAAGAAATTCTCTCACTCCCTGTATATATATTTATATATTGATCTTCTAGAATTTAAGACATCGATTCCTATTATTTTATACTTGTTTTAATTTCTTTAATCTCGAATGTACCCGATTGTTTTCTTCAATTCGACATTGTTAGAGTAATTTGGATTATCTCAACCTTTGTTCTTCACGCTAATAAACATATTTACAGACTCAATTGGTTTCTCAATCTCAGGTCTTATTTTCAAAAATCTTTTCTTTTTCCATGAAAACCAAATTAGACAATTAATTTATGTGTTGAACTCATATCCACAGACTACTATCTGTTTAAATTTTGTGTATTACATTTCAATGTAACATTAAATTGTCCTAGATTGATTTAGGGAATGAATGTCTGTTTTGTGGCTAATAGTAAATCTATTTTTGGTTTTATACCCCCCATTTTTATCTGAATGCGCAAAATCTATACGGTTAGGTTAGTACCCAATTGATAGTATTGATGCTTAATTTGAATTCCAAACTCTCTTTCTTAGGAATGTAAGACCATGATATAAATTGATTCCTGAAGATGATGCTGAGAAACGATAGGAAAATTTGAAAGTTAGGGTCATTGATTCGTCAAAATTCAGCTTGACTAAAAGCACACTCAGTAGGGCAAAGAGAATAAAAAATTCAGAGATGGGTTTGAGTTAAGAATAGGCCAATAAATATTTACCTTTTTATTTGAGCCTAATTATAAAAATCCTCATGTCTTTCCTATTATAAGTAATATTGAGAAAGCTAGCTAATTGAAGTATGTATTCATCAAATGCACTGTCTCAAAATCGAAGCTTCATCATTTGTTTTTTAATAATTTAAAACAATATTTAATTCAAAAATATTAATTAAATGAATCCATAATGAAAAGGACCCCTAGTTACTAGTTAACAGTGTCCTGCATCAACAAATCTAGTTACCTCATAGTGTGAACATCACAAGATTGATGAGACCCAATTAGGAATTTATCCCAACTATGTGACAATTATTTTCAAACTTAGAAAACAATAATAATTTTTCAATTAAAGGGATTTTTTTTCGTATTTTTGTTAAATTATAGAATAAACTATAATTTTTTGTTTGCAGATGTCTTCTGAGCCAGCACAGCGAAAGCGCGGCTTGGGTCGGGGCCCTAATCATGTGCCGAAGGCCCCGGCTAATCTGGATGACTGGATTCTCATTCAGATTCGCCCTCCTCCGGACAGCACGTACGTTTAACATCATTTCTTTAAATTTTATATTTCCATTGTTCTATATCTATATATGTATTTAATTGTCGTTAATATTAAAATAAATTTACTTATCTTTAATGTAAACTGTAATATATTGTAGTGATTTTCAAGATAGTAAGATTGTGAAGTGTATTTCACAATTATGCTTACAGAACTGGCCTACGCCAGTGATTACGTGGGCGAGCACACCTATCGCCCACAAGGATGCAGTTTGGGCTGAATTTCAGGTATTTCTTTTTTAATTTAACTAAGATAATATAGTTAATAAAATAAAATTATTTAGCGCTGTTGTTACTAAATTATTTAGCGTTGTTGTTACTGAATGGTATACTTATCGTTTTAATATTATTGTTATTTTATTTACAGAAGAGATATAGATGGGACGATGCGAGTGCATCAGTTATTCAGACGTTATTCTGGCAGAAGTGCGCCGTCAGAACCAAAGATAATTTGAACAAGGAACGTCAAAAAGCCCTGCACAATGTTGAGATTGACCATCCAGGGGAGGGTGAGCAATATATGCACGAGCACAGCCCTTGGTGGTGCGAGCAGGCTACATGGGCTGCGATGTGCGAGCAGTGGAGGGCTGAGAGCTGGGTCAAGAGACGCAAGACTGCCGCCGCGAACAGATCCTCAGGTGCACCTGAAGGCGACAAGGCAAAAGGGACATACAAGGGCGGCAGTATATCACAGTTGCAGCATATTACTGCCAGGGTATGTATGACTACTAAGGTTGTTTATATTCATTGTTTGTAGAATATTATATGTTTACAAGTTTAATATGAGAACTTGGTTTGTAGGAGGCTCAGTCTCAGGGTCAGCCTATCCATTGGCTGGATGTGTACGTGGCCACCCGTGATGGTCTGCCGGAGGCTGTTCAAATAGTGGTACTATATAAGTTATTGATATATATGCAGTTTTTAAATTTTAACGTCATTTTTACACATTTTATATTTATTTTACAATATCTAATTGTTAACATGCTGACAGGACACTTATAATACCTTACTAAATGAGCGTTATCCTGAAGGCACTCCGCGTCCCCAGATTGATCAGGAGCTATGGGAAAGGGCGTCAGTCGTGAAGAAGAACTATGTCAAAGGCCAAGGACAAAGACGACGCCCTACCATCAGTGGCACAGGCAGCTCTGCTACCCAGTCGACACAGTCATCGGGTCATCCAACCATTCATACTCCCGCTGACTGTGTCAGAGCGATATGTCGAGATCGAGATCTTCTTCGCATACTGGGCGGTCATCTACAGTCTTTGAGTCCTGATGAGTTGGCTGAGGCAGTGGCGGCAGCAGCACAACAGCAGGATGACGACGAGGTAATCTTAGTATTATTACAATCAAATAAGTCACTAACTTAAATACATAAATATTGTAATAACTATCAGTATCAATATATGTAACATGTTTTCTTCTTTTCTTTACAGGTTCATACTAATTTGGACGCTGATGCATGAAGACCTAGTTAGCTAGCTATACTTCAAATACCTAAGCTGTGATTATGAATGTTAATTAAAGTTAGACTACATTTATATAAAGTTTTCAGTTCCCTTTGGTTTATGAATGTTTTTATAGTTTATATTGTATTGGTTTATGTGTTTGCATATGGATGGATGTTAATATATACTATTGTGCATGTGTGGGGTATAAATATGTTAATATGGATGTTTATATAAACTGTTGTGTATTGGGAGCAGGTACAAAACAGGTTTTAGTTTTTTGGAAATCTGCAAAACTGGCCAAATTTTTTTTTTAAAAATAGGAATCAGCGACCGCATGCGGTCGCTAATAACAATTTTCGGTTGCTGATAGCTCAGCTAAATCAGCGACCGATCTCGGTCGCTAATACTATGACACCAAATTGCCACGTGTTCCACGTCACCACTGAGGCTGACTCAACTCAGCGACCGATACGGTCGCTATCGTCGGTCGCTAATAATTCGGTCGCTAATGTTGGTCGCTACTGTCCTCCCAGCGACCAGATTATATGCGACCACTATCAGCGACCGTATTCGGTCGCAGATACCCATCTGCGATCATATACGGTCGCTGATATGCGGTCGCTGATAGCCTCTTTTCTTGTAGTGTATATATATATATATATATATATATATATATATATTGAGTTCCTTTTAACAGAAAGAAGAATTAACTAGCTAGCTAGGTAATTAAGCATATTGAAAATATTCAATATTAGTTATACTAGTATTATTTAAGCATTTAGATATCGTAAACAAAACCTGTGACTTGATTTAAGTATTTATTGAGTTGCAACTAATTGCACTGTTCTATTGCTTTTAGAGATACAATATCATATTTTTTTTAATCTATAACAATTTCGATAGAGATAAATTTATTTATTTAATTTTAGCCAATTAGAAATAATTATTGTGAATTATTTGTAATATGTTACTAATTAATATATTTGTTGCTTTTAAGAATTAAATGAATCCATATAGATTTAAATTTTACAAATAGACTTTAAAATTATAACGTATCTTTAATTTTTGAATGAACTATATAAGAGAATAATATGCAAATATATATATATGTATATGTATATGTGAACATTCTCCATAACTGATTGGTTGCTGCAGGTGTGTCGGTGATAATGTTTTACATTTAACAATGAGCTAGGAAATGGGTAGAATGGATGGGGACTTACTTCTTGTTATAAAGTTAAACTACTGTTTGTTTGTTTGTTTGTTTGATTTAATTGAAGGAAAATGAGGTAGAAAAAGGAACAGGAGATGCTTGCTAGCTGCTCAATTATTTGGGGTTCTGTTCTCCCCCACCTGTTTTTAATTATCCAACTGTTAAAAAAGAAAGTAGTGAAAGAGATTAACTAACCACTAATTATAAAAATACTATAACAGTCGTACGTATTTTATACTCCATTCCTTGATCAGTGGAAGGAAGGAAGGAAGGAAGGAAGAGGTACAATGGTTAACCTGGTCAACATTCAACAAGCTGCATGTCATGTATTGTCTTGATTGAGTTAGGCTTCTTTATTTTTTTAGCAAATGTTAAAATAATTTTTATTTCTGAAACATTATATAAAAACTGAATCTCCAACCAATTTCCAATTTTTTCAAGCAACATTTTGGCTCAAATCATTTTGATATAATTAAACTTTAATTAATTAATGAAGATATTAAAATTTTAAATTTATGTGTATCTTGTAAGATGCATGCATGGACTGAATAATTAACTGTACATGAGATAGATCTTCCATTTCATGATTCGTAAGACATTATATATATATATATAAACTTATAATGATTTTTGAGTAGGTTTATATATATATAGTTGATCAAGACGTTCTAAAAAAAATACTGACTAGCCGAATACATTTGAACTGAACTTGGTTCGAGGTCAAGTAGTTACATTATTTGCCTTAACGGAAGTAATAAATATAGAACTTTATTTTTTGATATATACTAGAATATTATTCCTCATTCTGTATTACACCTATTTGGGAATGGTAATCACCTCCTAGCTATAACATGATTTTATAAAACTATGTTCGCTCAAAATTGATTCCAATGTGACATCCATTAATTACGTATGTCAAGTTTATTAATAAAATTATTGTGAATTTGACTATCCTTTTTCATTTCATCCACTGCCAATGTAGTTACTAATTTATAAGGAATTTTAATTCATCAATTAGTTTACGTATATATGTAAATTTATTAAAATAATTTTAAGAATGATTGCCATACATATATAGTGTAACTAAAAATATTTATTTAAATAATTTAATTTTGTAAAATTATTTTAACTTATTAATTTTAAAATTTAAAATAAAAATATAAAAAAACTAAGTGAGATTCATGGGAGATTTGGAGCGAAAAGGATTGGGTTATCTTGATTCTAAACCGTAGTTACCAATGGTATAATACGGCGCCGTGCAGTGAAGTTCCCAAAATGCCCGGTTGAGGAGACAGAAGCGACCGATGGGTGTTGACGTGGCAGGGACACGTGCCAGTGGAATCGTGTGTATCGTTTGTCTCGTCAAGTCCGATGGACCCCACGTGACAGTTGCCAGAGAATGAATACCTATGCTGGTACAAATGCCCCACTGTTTAAGTTAAGCTTTAATGACCAAATTACCCTTTTTTACTCGATAAACTTCATCCTGTCAGTTGACTAAGGGCATGTTCGGGAACGACCAAATCTCACTGCCACTGTGGCCACCCAATATATCCAAAACCAATAACAAATGATATTTTACTCAAACAAGTACGGTAACCATGCAAGACACGGACAAAATTTATAAAATAGGTAGTAATTAATTTATTGATTCAAAAGTAATCGAGTTCTAAAGAGAAAAAAAGTGAGGAAAGACTTTTATTGAGAGAGAACAAAAATAGTTTTCTAATAAAGTCTATTTTCAAAATCAAAGGAAATCGATTTTTACGGAGGAGAGATACATGTCGTGAGAAAGAGATCTACTGCATCAGCGGCTCATCACCAACGATACCGCATTAACGGTCATAACTTCAATTAGCTGATTTTCAACACCTTCACTTTTTCAATCCTCCTCTACATGTTCCGATATTCTTTTACTTGTACTTATCTATTTTATTCACACCTTTTCTCTCTCTCTCTCTCTATATATATATATACATATAATAAATCTGATTGAATCTCTCTACATGTATATCTGTATATATTAGGACTTTGGTAATTATGGTGAAAAAATTCAAGGGGCTATAATGTATAGGAATCTATAAATGACATTTAGTGAAGGATGATCAGAACTCTTCAATTTTACAAGACTCGTACTAACGAAATTAACTCGGTTGTATATTTATGTACGAAAAATTATGGCCAAATCTAATTTAGTTTATTTTTACAGATAACTCGATATTAACTTGGGAGAACTCAGTCAAATTAAAAAATCATTTACTTATTCAACTCACTTGCGGATTGACTTATAACTTGTTATAAATAAATATTGATATCTAATCTATGATTATAGTTGAAACAAATTATTCTTTACAAATTTGTTTGACATAATATCTATGACAAAAAGACTGATGCTCCCTTTACAAATAAATTTTTTGTTATTATTATCGGTGAAAAAAAATTAAGATATGTTAATAAAATTATGAGATAAATGTAAAAATTTGCAGTATTTATATTATTGGGTTCAAATTTATAATATTTTTTTATTAACAAATATTATTTTATATTATTATCTTATAACAAAAGGACATAATTGTTTTTTACCAATGAAGCCCAAGGATAAGTAGGCAATTTTCATCGATTCTCACTCTTTAAAGAATAGAAGAAAAAATGTATTTATGTATACTAGTGTCCGTGACACACTAATTGTGTATGTAATTACCATTAGGATATAATAGTGTTTTTTTTATTAAATTTAGGGAATATAATTAAAACATATTTTAAAAAATAATTAAAAAATGACGAAAGTAATGTAGAAGATTACCAAATTTTTTGGGGCAAAAGAGAAAAAAATTGGTACTTTTCTTATGGCTCTGTCATATGGCCTTTTTTGTGGCATATGCGTGCAATTAACATTAGAATATAATATGAATTTTTATTAAATTTAGGAAATATAATTAGAACATATTAAAAAAATTAAACTAAAGAGGACAAAAGTATAAGATTATCAAATTTTTTGGGGCAAAAAAGAAAAAAAGATTAATACTTTTCTTGAGGCTATGTCAAATAACCTCTCCCTTTATAATATGAAAACAGATATATATTATAAATGTTTATATTAATTTTTTAACTATTAATTATATAGATAAATATTAAGAGTAATTTTTTTAAAACTAGAAACATCTTATAATTTTTATTAATTTAATTATTAATAAAATTTAAAATTATAATTCGAAGTTAATTTATAACCTTGATAGATAAATGTATTCCTCTGCACTAGCATTTCAAGAGTCAACCGGGTCCACTGGTCCGTCATCATTCTATCTCCTCGTCCGTGACGGTCGTTGGCAACTTGGTAATAAGAAATAATCAACGAGGGCCTTTTAGTTAAACTCTCTCACTCACCCGCACTAAATAGTTGCATCA
This sequence comes from Aralia elata, assembly GCA_034770075.1. Classification (NCBI taxonomy): domain Eukaryota; kingdom Viridiplantae; phylum Streptophyta; class Magnoliopsida; order Apiales; family Araliaceae; genus Aralia; species Aralia elata. Next base: position 874,550 of record CM068386.1, on the reverse strand, counting down.
CTGTCCTTGCAACCAAACATGAGATAGAGAGAGCTCTGCAAAAACAGAGCTCGAGACAAATTACACCGAAGGTGCTGAGAAGTTGTTACTGCTTTAGAGAGGGAAAGAGGAGAGAGAGAGATGTTGTGCGAATTCGTCCAAAATCTATACGGAAGAGAAGGAAATCTCCTTCGATCGAAAAATGCCTGTGTTGATCACAGAAATCTCCTGTCTTTTCTGCTCTCCATTTAACATTATTTTCGCTCGTCAACCATATTTCTGAAAAACAATAAAACCAAAACTTCTTTTCCAAGCCCTAATTTACTGTCAGAAGGTAAATATACTCGTGAACATTTCCACTTTGTCTCTACTATATACGCTACATTGTATTTATATTTATATGTAAAATATGTATGTGTGTGGTTCTTATTTCTTATTACTAAACTGGTACAAAAATGTTTAACTTGAACTCGTGTCAAATTGAAGCGAGGGCCTTTTTCAGATTTTTCCTGGTAAGCTTGTTGAGCTCTAAGCTTAATTACGCTTTATTACTTTTGTTTTTGTTTTTGTTTTGATTTTTATTGCTTTCTTCTGGCTAAAGAGGTTAGTCAAACAAAATCTTACTTTTTTGAGTGTTTGCTTTAATTTTCTTTACTAAAGATGAAGGTTGGAAGCATAAGGAATAAAATTTGAGAATTGAGATTATGGTGGTTGACTGATTGAGCATTTGATTCATTTGCAGTTCAATTTCAATTACCAGAAGTTTCTCAAGAAATCTAATGTGTAAGATCTGGAATTCAACTCATTTTTCTTCAAAGATCTGTTGAAGCCGCTTGAAATTGAATGCTGCATTGTTGCCATCTTGATAAAGCTTTGGATTTAGTGTACTTCGAAAATCTGATACAAGTGAAGTGGTGACTAAAGTGAAAGTTCCCAAATCCCCACATTTTCCTGGGAAATTGCTCATCCGACCAAGAAAATTACTAGAACTATTTTAGGGAAGGCTCAGTAAAAACGATGATGATTTGGTGACCGTTTTGTTGATTGGAGTATGGGTGTGTTTTTGGAGTTGATATAGGTGGGTGCGTGAATAGGAGGGATTGAAAGATGGCATCATCATGGGAACATTTTGGGGAAATTGCGAATGTGGCCCAGCTAACTGGCCTTGATGCGGTGCGTCTAATTGGGATGATTGTCAAAGCAGCGAGTACAGCTCGAATGCACAAGAAGAACTGCAGGCAATTTGCTATGCATCTGAAGTTGATTGGGAATTTATTAGAGCAGCTTAAAATTCCAGAGCTAAAAAGGTACCCGGAAACCCGCGAGCCTTTGGAGCAACTTGAGGATGCATTGAGGAGGTCTTACATTTTAGTCAATAGTTGTCAAGATCGGAGCTATTTTTACTTGCTTGCCATGGGTTGGAACATTGTGTATCAATTCAGGAGGGCTCAAAGTGAAATTGACCAATACTTGAAAATCATCCCTCTCATCACTCTTGTGGATAATGCTCGAGTCAGGGTATTCTCGAGTTCCTCTTGTTCTTAATTTTTTCTTGTTCGGTTATTTTCTCAAGTTTCAGATTAATGATATTAACTATTTTTTGTTTCATGCCTTTCCAAATGCACTCTTGTTTTATACTAAATTGACCCAAAGTTATCAAAGCAATGTGCATGTCTTTGATGGGCATGTCTTTGATGGACAAAAACCTTACTGACCCAAGTTTTTATCCTTTCAATTGCTGGACTCTCATTCGTATGCTCTGAGAATTTCTGGAATGTTCAATTTAATAGAAAATAGAGCCTTAACATGGATAACATCCTATTCCCCTTTGACTCCAGATAATTTGATAAAGTGAAATAATTTAAAGTTTGCCTTCTTGGCTTCTTTATACCCAGATGCAGCATATTTATCATATATACTAAGTTTTTGGAAAAGATGCTTCAAGTTTAGGATTTCCATATAAGATATCAAGCCTGTGTTTTCTTGTGACCCTCTCAGTTGATAAGACAGTCCTACTGTCAGAGATAAATATTTGAGAATTTCAATAATTACTTTTTTACAAGTTCATATCACCATATTGGTAATTTTCTTGGTAAACTAAACTGTTATTAACTTATTACAAGAAAAAAGCTTGAAAAGGAACTGGTGGAAGTGGTCTTGGAAACATTTGGTCTCAGTCTGCAGTGTGCTAGTACACACACACATACATATTTAAATGTTCTAGTATTCCAGATCACACAACTGAATCTAGACTGCTTGGAAGTGCCTTGCATATTGAAATACTTGTTGGGTTTTCCTGATCAGGTTGAAAACTGGTGTAGAAAAAATAAGAAACAGGGACCATTAGTTGGACAGATCTTCTATTTAATGAGTATCAGTCATTGATTTCAGTACTTTCAGGATTGGTCACGAGTACTAGATTGGAATTCAAGGATTGTGAATATACTCATGTTGGGAAGTTTTCTTTCTATGTTATTTATTCACAGGCTCACAGCGGACCTTCTATTTTCAGCCAGCTTTCTGTATCTTTTTGTGGAAAGTAGAACTTTAGTGTGTAGTATTGTTATGCAACATGGTAAGTCTGACAGGGTAATAGAACCTTCTAGTAGAACATAAACTATAGAACTAGTTTCTTCCTTTTGGCCGGTTAGTTTAGTGCAATAATATTGTCTATTCCTCATGCAGTGGCTATTCCTGTGTCATTCTTTTTCTGCATCATCGCTTAGAGGAATAAGTAATCAAATGAATTTTAAAAAAATTATGTGACATGACCTATACCTTTATGTTGGTAGGAGTATACCTATATATTCAACTAGATTATCTTTTTTCTTTCTTTTTTGTTTTCTAAATTTTTTTATTGCATAGGTGCCAAGTATCTTCTTCTAAGGTGGTTATTATCTCCCTCTAAAAGGAACTCCCTTATCAAAAATATATACTTGCTCCAATTTGCAGGAGAGACTGGAAGTAATTCACATGGATCAATGTGAATATACATTGGATGAGGAAGACAGAAAGGTTCAAGATGTTATTCTGAAGCCAGAACCCTCGAAAAATGACACTGTCATTCTGAAGAAAACCCTTTCCTGTTCCTACCCAAACTTGCCTTTTAAGGAGGCAATCCAAAAAGAAAATGAAAAGCTTCAACTAGAACTACAACATTCTCAAGCTCATTTGGATGTAAGCCAATGCGAAGTAATTCAGCATCTGATTGATGTCACTGAAGCAGTTGCAGTAAATTCTCTACCAGAGAAGAGTTCACCTGTCAGAAATTCTAAGAAGTTGGAGCCTAATTATTCAAACGTCAGTAGTGCCAAAGACCATTATGATGAAACCTATACTAAGAAAAATGAGACACGCTCAACTTCAAGGTTGGTTATCTGTGCTTATGAAGTTGGATGCCGATTGTATAAATCTTTAACAGCTGTCATCACTTGTGTTGGTCCTTATACTGCATAAGTGCGAAGAGAGGCCATGAGGACAAATAGCCTAGTGGTTGACCAGCCACGGTTAATTGCTTCAAATTAAAGATGTGTCGGATAACATTCATTTAGATGACTAATAAATGTATTGTACTAACAAACAATACTTTCATACGTGGTTTGGTAGCACGCGACACAATTTTACAGTTTAACCTATAAGTGGTCTAATTGTGTGCAAATGTTAAGCTAGATACTGGTCTTCTGCTGCAGAGTGTTGAAAAGTTAAATCTACGTCAAACTTCTTATTTATAGTTGCTGCTTCGCAATTCAGTATGATGTTGTATATGAGACATTAGGTTCACTTCATCTATAAGCCGAAAACTTTGGATTCATATGATACCATGTGGTATTGTGCAGAAACACTTCTTCAGTCTCATCTGGTCATGATTTGCTGTCTACCAGAGGTTCACGTCGACATGAAGAGTGGAATTCGGATTTACTTGGCTGTTGTTCAGAACCTGCTCTGTGTATGTCCAATCATTTATTTTAATACTCAGTTACAAGATATGATGATAGTAGTTACTGCTTTGCTTTCCCTGGTCCCTTGGTTTTTAAAGTATATTTATGGAGTTTAATTTTTTAAAATGTTTAATTTTTTTATTTTTATTTTCTGTGGTTGAGTGTGTTTGTTTTGTGTATGATGGGGGGGGAGGGCTATATGGGTTGACCTCAACATTTAATTTCATGAATGAACTGTGGAAAGGATTGGCTTAATATGGTTCGTGGATTGCACCAGGGCGTTTAAGATTCAGATATTTTAAACTGACGTCAGTAGTAAATTTCATGAATTACCCATGGAATGGATTGCACTAAGGGCATTTAAGATGAAATATCATCATTTTCAGATGAACACTCACTTTTCTATCTACTTTTCTATGTCTTCAAGAGATAATTTGCTATTGTGTTATGCTGCATTGAGCTCGAGATGCTGATTAATCTTGGTCTTCATGTATTGGTGGTGTTGTTGTAATCTTTGGACATGCTTCATCTAGCTTCACTTTGGCATCTTGCCTTCTCACATAAGCATTTTGATGATGTGCAGAACTAGTTGAAACTTGGTAGGCAGGGTTGGGATTTTTTCTTTTTTTTAATAAATAAAGCACTATTGATTTTGAAGGGAACAATGAAAACGAGCGAGGGCTCTTTAGTGGCGTTGTATTTGGATATACTTTCCTTTACCTTATAAGCTCCCTTTGGAACTAACCTTAAATACTTCCCGTGCAAATTCAAGTAACCCTCTGTCTGCAATGCTTTTTCTTCTTACCTTTACCTTGGATGGTATAAACCTGCTGGTCACCTCATTGAACCAGCTGATACTTCACTTGTATGGCTTTTGGAGCATTAGTTTGGACTATAGACTATGAAGCACTTTATTTTCGGGATAATTAAACTTTTAGTACCTGTACTAGGGCCCGACTTACAAGTTGGTACCCAAACTGAAAAAACTTACAAACTGGTGCTTGTACTAGAAAAAACTTACAATCCGTTAAATTTTAGGGTTCCGTTAAATTATTAGGGTTCCTAACTTATAAGTTGGTACCCAAACTGAAAAAAAGTTACAATATAGTACTTGTACTCGTAAAAACTTACAATCCGTTAAATTTTAGGGTTCCGTTTAATTATTAGGATTCCATATTTGCTAGTTTCTTTTAATTTGCTCATAAATGTGTGTTTTAGTGATTGTTGCAATTATTTTTCGTTTAATTATTAGGATTCCATTCGGCTTGTGTTTTAGTGTTTGTTTATTTATAGTATTATATGTACATGCATATGCAATATTTCTTTAATTCAAGCAAATTTTTACTTTTGCCTAAAATGAGAAAATTCTTCACAAAAAAATAAATAAAGTAAGATACCATGAGTTAGATAGATATATATGATGTTATTAAAAACTTTCAAAAAATAGTTTATATACATTCTTCCATCATATATATTTAATATTAGCTAAAAAAATTAGTATGAATAATTTTAAGAATAGTTTTTTAAGAATAATTTTAATTAAAATATTTTTATAATACGAATTTTTTTAAGAATAATTTTAATTTTTAAATATATATTTAATATTAGCTAAAAAAAATAGTAGTGGTGGTAAAAAAATGATAAAAATAAATTCAAAATATCATGTCACTTTATAGTCCTATAATAAAAATGTATTAATTACAATTATAAAACCAATTGAAAATAAAAATACATATCAACCACCAGTTCGAGTACCAACTTGTAAGTCGAGTTCTAGTATAGGTACCAAAAGTTTAATCACGTAGATTCTGTTAGTCAATCATACTTTTCCGCCGTGCCCGTTAGTCAAATTTAACGATTTAACATAAATATTTAAGTACAAGCACCAGTTTGTAAGTTTTTTCTAGTACAAACACCAGTTTGTAAGTTTTTTCAGTTTAGGTACCAACTTGTAAGTCGGGTCCCAGTACAGGTACTAAAAGTTTAATTATCCCCTTTATTTTCTGTAACTGAATATGAGCAGATTACTTGAGCATCAATCCCGCGGTACCTACTGTCCTATTACTAAACAATTTTGGACTAGTATATGTTGCATGATTGCATCATATTACTTTATACATGTATTTCATGTAAAGTTTTGTCCTGTGTTTGAGATGAGAGTCAGATAACAGAGGTCTTAGTTCAGATGGATACTTCAAGCAAGGACTTGTAGACTGTTTATATCTGTATCTTCGCAAGGAAATTCTATTGGGTGGGTAGAAAATAAGCAGCCAAGGTTGCTCAAACTTTTGTCATCTTGCTTAATTTGAAATTCTGTCCACTCTTGGGATAGATAAACTATTAGATGGATTCCTCACTATAAATATACAAGTTGATTCTAAAATCTAACTAATTCTACTCTGTAATTTCAAATGACTGCATGACCTATTACTTACCATTGCATTTCCAATGCATATGTCTTTGACAACTGTATACCAATCATTCTGTCCTTGATTGAGTGGTGAGCTTTTGTTTATCTCAATTTTATTCTTTATTGGCCTGGTGCCTTTGCACATTAAAAGTCCTAAATAAGCATGCCACAAATTTGTTATCCATGTACTTGATTGTATTCTAAGCATGTTATTTTTACTTTGCAGGTATGAAAACCTTTTTCTTTCCTTGTGGCACATTTTCAAGGATTGCTAGTGTGGCAACTCAAAGGCACATGTGTAAGTAGCCTGCATATAAGTCAAAACTTAAATTTAGTGTATATTACTTGTGATTCTATAATAATTAGCCACTGGGCAATCAGTTTAATCTTGATGCTTTAATATAGGAGTATTTATATGATGGGGAGTGATCCCCAACAAACGTTTGCTATGGACATTATTCGGACCGATGCATCTCTGGCCATCCATAGAAGAAATGGACATGCCAAATTTAAAAAAAAATAAAGATCATCCGCTACTAATAGGGCGGATACCGCTAGTATGATTGGCGGGTAGCTTTATATTGTGAAATTACCTCAACGCCCTAAAATATCTATATTTAATCCTATCTACCCCTAATAGGAGTGGATTTAGTCTTTCTGTATTACACTATTGCTGAAAAGAAAAACAGCCAAAAGTCAGAGAGGTACACAGGTAAGGGTATACATAAAAGCAACGGGTATCGAGATAGAAACTTATTATTACTGGAGAACCATCCAAAATTTATTTTCCTTTCATACAAGAGACGAAATCAACAATTGAGTGAGGCACAAAGGACTCATAGCAGTCACTTGTCTAAAAACTAAAGTACTCGTAGCAATTTGAACAGAAACTCGACATCCCCATAGTCACTAATACATAAAATAAGGGGTTTACATATTCCTTTGTTTCTTTGGCTAAGAAGTATTGTGCCCACTCAGAGCACTACACTTCATCATATCGTGTGTAGTCATTGTGTTTTATTTTTTTGGCTTTGCTCAAAACTATGACAGGCCTTTAAGAGCGCATTGCTTTCTTTAAAAATGAATTCCTTGTTTTTTATTTTTGTTGTTGATTATTCCTTGCTTCTTTCAGCTTGAACTGCAGCACTCCCACTTTTATTTATCTTTTTATATTTAGTTATGCCTTTTGGGGTCTACAAAGCTAACTTTGGTGTCTCTGATGATCAGCTTCAGCAGAAGCCTGTAACGAAATGATGGCTTATTCCTTGATATTGTCGTGTTGCTGTTATACTTGTTGCGTCAGAAGAAAGCTTCGGAATATGCTTAACATCACGGTAGTATCCTTTGACATCTGATGCAATATAATATTCTTGTTTGAGACCTGAACTTGGCGAACCCCTTCGTGCCAAAATATAAATTATTATTATTTTAAAAGAGCATCCGCACTCTTCCTCTCATCTTCTGCACAAGCTATACTCTATCTTCACACAGTGTCTTTGAGTTTTCCGGGAAGGAATTTAAGGGTTTTTTAACTTATGGAAATGATTGGGAAGTCACTTTCCTCGGTTTTGTTTGTGAGTTTAGTAAGGAAAATACGATAGTTTTCCCATCTTATGTTTGTGATGTGGTAAGGAAAACATACCATTGTACCCTTAGTAATTGTGAGAGAGTTGAAAAGTATATGCATGAGGAACATGTGGTTAAAAATTGTTTGTCTTAATAGATAAAGGCAGTTACAACTTTCCTTAGCTTTCCTATCATTAAGTCTATTTTCCTTAGCTTTCTCACAAACATGGGATTTCTAAAGAAAGTTACAACTTTCCTTAGCTTTCCTATCGTTTCCTTAATTTTTTAAACCCACAAATAAGTTATTAGTGCTAGATGAGGTACACTTGGTGAACCTATTCATTAATAGAACAACACTTGGTGAATCTTTTTATCAATAGATCAACATTTCTTTGATTGATGGGGGTCTGGTTTGATATTTGGTTAGGATATATTTATTTTCGGATATCAGATGAAGTGAACTTGCCAAATCAGGCTTAAAATAATAATTAATTAAAGTTTGTTCAGAAATAGCTATCAGTTGTTGATTCTATCATATATATAACAATTTGCGCTCTTTTTACATCTGGTCTAAGTAACTGGATACTCATATTGTTGTATTTACAAGCCTAGTTGACTTGATGCAGATTGCTATTATTTGTCAAGCCTTGGATTCAAAATTACCCCAAGTTTGATCGTCACAAGCAACATTTTCTTGATGTTATATTGTGATTCCTTGGAAATGCTACATCTTTTCGTGGAAATAATACCAAATAATGTTCTAATCTTTTTCCTTTGCACAAAATGGTAAAAACAAAGGAAATGCTGTGTCTTATTGCCGCTTTATCTTTCTTTGTAGGGAGGGTTCTTTGATGATTTTCTCTCACATTTAATGTGTTGCTGCTGTGCCCTTGTCCAAGAATGGCGAGAAGTAGAGAGTCGTGGGATTCATGGTACGTCCTAAGGGGGTAATGGATATGCATTCAAAACCTAGTATAATTTCCTCTAAAACATATTAAAAAGTAGTTGTTCTTATAATGTTCAAGAGACCTGATCATCTTGCATGTGTTCTGTTTGTTATGTTTCACTTGAGTTCATTTGTGATCTTGTAGATTCAATTCGGTATGATGTTAATTCTGAGCTACAATTCAGGCACTGAACTATCTATGGTTTTCAGCATATGTGATTTATGAGTGATTTGAATCTTATTAACATTGCAGGCCCTGAGAAGACCAAAACGAGTCCCCCATCCTCTCAATATATGGAATCCTAAGTGGTAAGAAAGAAAAAATGTTTAGGTTTTTAAATATTGAATGTTTTGAAGCTTTATACGGGTTGTTGCCCTTGTTACCTCATACCTGTATTGGCTATTTTTTTCTGCAATTGATTTACCTTTGTATAAAGTTGTTCTTTTGTACTTCCAGAGTTAACATTTGTATAATAGAAAATTATTGTGTTGCACTTTAATTACTCCATGTATTGTTTGCAGACTAATTAGCAAATCTGACCCTCTAATTTGTCATGTTTTTTCTAAAGTGTTCCTTATATTTTTTTTTGGCATAACTGTTCCTCCAGTATGCATTAGTCGTGCAAAAGTGTTCCTTTTCTATTTTTGGCCAATTTCCGTTAGTCAAACCGTTAGTCAAATGTTAAATATAAATATGTATATTATCATTTTCATTTAACTTGATCTAATTAATTAAATTATGAACTTGTACGATAAATAACATAAATGTTAACAAATAACAAATATTTATTTTATCAAGAAAATAAATTCATACACTTTTTGTTAATTAAATTTCTCAAATATTAAAATTTTTGTAATATACATTCAAACATAATTTTTTCTAATTTAAAAGTTTAATACCCATAAAAAATGCAAATTAACACAAAAATATTATATTATATTTTTTCTAAATATTAAAATTTATGTTAAATAGACTTATAAAAAAACTTGTTACGGAACGAATTTTATAATTTATATAATATAAAAAAGTATTAAAAATTATATAATATAAACAAAGCTAAACAACAAACGAAAAAAGAAAAGCAATAGTACTTACTTGAGGCAGCAGGAAGAGGAATGCATGTCTGGAAGGGAGAAGTGGCAAACGCCATTTGATCAAAACCTTTTTTCTAAAACAAATTAAGAAACAAAAACACAAATCTTTGTCTGTCACAAGTTTTTTAATACTTTTTTATATTATATACTTTTTAATATTTTTTTATATTATATAAATTATAAGATTCGTTCCGTACCAAGTTTTTTTAAGTTTGTTTAACGTAAATTTTAATATTTAGAAAAAATATAAGAAACACTTTAACAAAAACATGACAAATTAGAGGGTTAGATTTGCTAATTAGTCATTGTTTGCATGATTCTCTCCCTAACCCGTCTCTCTCACTCTCACTCTCTCACTCTCACCACCCCTCGGTCTTCCTTATTTTCCTCTCCATTTATTTTCTTTTCATTTCAAAATCAAAGGCATAATAAGTAAGGTACAGTAGACAATAAAGTTAAACAAAGGAATATATTGACATTAGCCCTTTAACAATTATTAAATACTACTTATGTTTCTCAAAAATAGTCTATTTTGAGCTTTCGAAGTCAGTTTGTAAAATTTTAAAATTACAAACATATGAGTTAATTTGATTTTAGTTTATACAATAGTAATTATTGTGAATTTATAAAGTATTGATATTAAAAAAAGTCACATGAATCTCGTCAATTCTAAATTTTGAATATTCACAAATTGATTTTAAAATGTCAAAATGATGCTTTTTCCCTTCAACAAAAAGAGTTGTTTTTAATTTCTTTTTCCACAATACCATTTTAATTGATCGTAGTACAAAATGACACAATGTTTTTAAGCTTTCAATCATAATTTTACCATCATATTACTACTGAATCGTATTCATTATTTTTGGGAGACAAAATATAAAGGAGAATACATAAAATTGAAATAGAATTATTTTTTCGAAGTAAAAGGAGTACTACAATACTACTATCTATGGACGATGGCATGGAAATGGAATAGAAGATCAATTTTGATGCGGGTAAAAATAATTCACTAATGACGAGTTATCACGTGCTATTTTTAGATTCCTAGTAATGAATGACAATATAATAATTTTGTTCACGGAATTTTCTAAAAGTATATTAAATCCAATAAAGGATAGAATCCCGTGAAGTTTAACTAACTAAGAATTAGCAACTTAGAAGATCTCTAAAGTCAATTAGGATTTTAATTTATAACTCCTAAAGAGAGGACTCTCATGTTATAAATAAGAGATGTTCCTGAGAGTTTCACCAGGTGTAATGAACATATGTTGATTTAAGATCTTCCAAGGCTAGAGATTCCATACAAAGTTTGAAATCCTTCATGTCACTATCCCAAACCTCATCTTCGCCAGAAGTTTCAGATAAACTTTTGATAACATTAAAATCTCCTAACAAACACAGACTTTGCCCTGGACTTCGTTCATTAGTTTCTTGGCTTAGGTTTTGAAAAGGCATTGAAGCAATCCTCTTTTTGCATCTTTTTTGCTTAGGTTTTTAAACTGATTTATTCTCTTCATATATTCCATGAGGAATATGATGCGAGGATTCAGTAATTCTAATAACAGTATCTGCATTATTTCTTTTCGTACAGAGAGATTTGACGGTGATGCAACTTTCACATGTTACGTCATGTTACGTCTGTTCCCTTTTTTTATTTTTTTTATTTCAGCTGTTAGCTTTCTGGCAGCTGAAGATTTAAAGAGGATAATTTTTCACTTTCAGGAATTGAACATGGATATGTGCCTTACTCCGAGAAGATGAATTATCCTTAGATGATTTTTGTGATAGGGACAAGTCGATAAAGACTCTATTTAACAACTATATTAGTAGAGTCAAAGGACATGTGACTGTTACTGCATTGTTCTCATGTTTAAACAAGAATACAAACAAGTTGTCAACAATGCTAGAAAATTTGATGTGTATTTAAACACATTTTGGGTTCCACTTTCTTTTATTACCTCCCCTGCTACAACCTTCTCTTTTCTGGTTTCCTAGTCATTTTTCTTCTTCTTATGCTCCTTATTGTACTTAATTAAAGTTTCACTCTCTCCTTCAACAATTATTGCCTTCTCTAGTATAGTGGCATAGTTATCAATCTGTATCACCGACAATTTATTATATAATCAGGGCCTAAGCCCTTGCTTGAACCGTTTAGACCTTCGCAATGGTACCAAATTTGACCCCATTTGGATCTATTACGAGGAAACAAAATGAAAAAAAAACCCATCTACTTGTAAACATAGGTGATCCCTTGGATCCTCCTTTTTATACTTTGGTACCCCAAGGTATATGTGTGATCTCCAAGTAATCATTCTGAATTTTATGAGTCCTCTGTTGCTATCCTCAATTTGTTGTAAATTGACGTTATTGCCCCCCTATCACATAATTCAAAAATACGTATTTTTCTCTCTAAAGAATACCTTTTCACTCTATAAACTGTTTTCTTCTCCAAGAAAATGAGCAACCATTCTCTTTATAGAGCCCTTAAGCCTGACGTACATCATGTACGTTGCAGCTACATCATGGGTTTGCCATGCGATTTGGCTTAAGAATTTATGAAGGGAGCTCAACTTTTCGCAAGAGAAAGTAATAAAGATATATATTGACAATTACTTTTGAAATAAACAATAATTAAAAATAAATTAATTTAAGCCACTATAACAAAATATTTCTCTATATCCCATGGTGGAGAACTTGTAAATATGTTTTTGAATTCACCACTAGAAGCAAAAATCAAACTTCATGATGGCACAAGATCCCGACATGTTCAATTGTCTTACAGATGGCGTGACAATACCTCAAAAACTTGACAAAACAGTCCATATCAAAATTAGGCCAGGGGTTCATCAGTCTATCCTATTTTGGATGAATATTCACCATAAATAATCTATAAAGAATTTAAGTCTCAAACCAAGATTTTGTGAAGATGTCAACAATATTGTGTTTGGTGTCAATATAGACCATTTGTATATTATCTTTGTTAACATGATCACGCAAATATAGCCTAAATTATATACCTCAAAATGCCGTAAAAAAGCAGGCCAAAGCTAATTTTCTGGCTGACCACCTGAACCTAATTCCACCTGACGGCGAGGAGTGTGTACAACTCATACTTCATTTAGCAAAACTTTTTAATTGTTTCATTATTTATTTTAAATTTACAGATAAAGAGGTGATTTAGAGTCCTATTACTTCATTTGACTTTGATTAGTATCAAACGGAGCAGCTGCTAGTAGTGTCCTCCTTGCTTCTATGAAAGTTTTGTTCTTCCTTTCAGCTACAATATTCCGTTAAGGAGTCATTGGTGTAAAGAAATTGTGACTTTTAGCTTTTAAATGGGACCTATGGAGATTTCCTTTTTTGAATTTTGTAAGAAAAACTAATAGATCTAAGGGTTTTGGTTTTATTCTAGGAAGGATTTTTCTATATTTTTTGGCAAAATAGGACAGATTAAGTAACTTTCTAACCTAGTTTTTCAAAAAAAGGTCCTGGATAGTTAATAGGGGAGATAAAATCAGGGCTCTTGGGGTTCGATTCCAACTTACGACCATGTTGTGGAATTAATTGAGTCAAAAATATCCATTTTAGATGTTTATTGATGAGTGAGTTTTATACCTACGAATTAGGTATTGTTGAACTTAATTATTGTTATCTTAAGTGTTTTTAGTATCATTTTATTTGTTTTTGTGTTTATTTATTGTAGGATGGAGTTGGAGGGGCATAGAAGTCATTTGGTGAAGAAAAGAATTAAAAAGGATTAAAAATTGGGCTGAGTGGCATTTTTATAAATACGTGGTCCTGGTCAAGCGCCTAGGCGCTTGGATTTGAACTAGGTTGAGCGCGTAGGCGCTCTAATGCAGAATGAGAAGGTTTTATGCGGCTGTGAGGAAAATTGAAGCCAATTAGGATTCTGAATGAGAGTTTTATTAATATGCAAAGGAGAAGACTTCAGATTACAACATAACAAGATATTTTGCAGAGAAAACAAGGAGAACACGAAGGAGATTTACAGATCTTGAAGATCAAGACAGAAATTGGAAGCAACTTTATAGTTTTTTCTATCCCTTTCTTTTATCTTTAATTTTTGTAGTCTCTGGGATGTTTTTATTTATTATTTGGATGATATTTTCCTTTATTGTTATGAAATAAACTTTCAATTAAGATTGCAACGGAACTTAGTATGTAATTTAGATTGATGTTTTCTATTTAATTTAAGTTAATTAGTCTCGAATCATTTATCATATCTTGTGCTTATTGATTAATTGTCTGATCAACAATTACCGGAATAATTTATACAAAATTGAAAGATGGAGTATAGGTTTAGATCTGGGATATGATAGCATCTGTTCATATAATCTGAGTAAGGTTAATATGATTAGCATATAGGATAGGAATATACCTGCGTTTCGTTTGTAACCATTGAAAGAATTTGTGCCTAAAAACCCTAATTAACTTGATTTATATAGGAATATAGTGAGTTATTTGATTAGGGTGTTCCTTGTAATTCTGTTGTTTAATTGCTGGATTTAGAAGGATTTGTTTACGCATCTTTCGGAAGAAGTGCGTAAATACAACAAAGAGTTTTGGGTTAATGATTCATTGTAATTAATTAATTAAATAGGAAGTGTATTAGTTTAAATGAAATACTAAAGGAAGTTGTAATCTTAAACTATCATCTCTGCATTTATTCTTGCGATTTCATAATTCAGTAGTTAATTTTATTAATTTAGTTCTCAAAATCACAGATATTATTCGTAGTTTAAATAAGATTAATTGAGTTAGAATTAGTAATTGATAAATATTAACATATTTCCTCGTGGGAACGATACTCTACTTACTCTTATTAATTGTTGACCACGTATACTTGCGTGTAAATTGTCAATACTTATTTTGGACAACATTTATCCTCCTGAGTAGTCCATTGAGGTAGGCGTGGAAACATATTATCATTTTAAAATGGTAGAGACATATGACCAGGGGTGCACAACAGGCCGGCCTGGCCTTGTTCGGCCTAGGCCTGTCAGGCTTTGGTCGTTGACCAGGCCAGGTCAGGCCTTTGACTTTAGGCCTGCAGGCTAGGCCAGACCATACTTGGCGGTGGAAGAGACGATCTGATTAGGCCTGCGGACCAGGTCAGGCCTTGGGCCAGTCCAGGCTAATCCGATCCAACCAACAAGCTAACACCATTTTTATAAAAAAAATGTTATATTAGTAGAAAATTTTCGACAGAGAAATGGATGATTATCAAAGTTTTTTTATAAGAGATGAAGGAAGAGGAAGTCCGAAGCCATGGTGATAAACTGATAAGGGGTGACGCCGTGACTATGTCGGCGTGTATGCTATAAGGATTGAGGAGAGAGAAAGGGTGAAGAACAGAAGAAGCATGGATGTCTGAACCTCCTTCTCTGTTATCTCCTGTGAGTGAGACTATGACTTGTGAGTTGTGAGCGTGAGCTTCAAAACCTCCTCCCCTTGCAAAGGCTGTAAAAAAAAAACAAATGACATGAATAGGCCAAGTTTGAGAATACTTTTGAGTCACTACATGGAAACACGGATTTGTTTGCAATTTTATAAGTTTGAACTTTGAAGTTTGAACCAATGAATTAATTTTTATTCCAAATTAAATAAATCAATACTTTTTCTCCACAAGAACCTGGGACCACAACTTTGCCACAAAAAATAAAAAGAGTAAAAAGCAACTGAGATGGTGGTAGGCTCAAGGCAAGTGGCAACCAATTCCTAGGCAATCATTATAATATATATATATATATATATATATATATATATATATATAGACATGAACTTGTTTATATATCACATAACACATAACACGATGCACCTCAGAGGCTCACACTAACCAAAACAATACTTGTCAGAATATTAAATATTTTTTTTAATTTATTGGATGACCAGGCCAGGCCGTTGTATCTGATCGGGCCAAGCTCAGGCTGGACTAAGGCCACATGCCAGTTCAGGCTGAGTTTTTTGTCAAGCCGGGCCAGGCCAGACTTTTATCATTAAATGTCGGCCTTTTTCAAGGCTTTCAGGCCAGGCCTTTTCAGGCCGGGCTTTGACCAGGCCAAGCTTTGACCAGGTCGGACCAGTCCGGACCAAGGTCAGGTCGCGGGCCACAGGCCATTTGTGCACCTCTACATATGACTTAATGGTATTAGTGGAAAGGACTAAAGATCCTAATGGTAGTTGATGCGATGTTTATATGGAAAGAGTGGAAAGCCTAGTTAAAGAATTGGCTAATAAATTAGTATACCGACTAGTCGTTCGTCCTCTTTTCTATAGCTCGTGGTTAGAGGTCACCCTGCGGACTCCAAATAATCGTTTTGAGCCTTGTAATCTTTGCTTTGACAACTTAGCATCCTCGTTGAAGTCCTTCACGATCTATCATGAATGTCTAGGAAAGAGCCAATGCAAAACATTGACCATTTCTATTCAAATATGCCAAAATTGACATTCAAGGTATATAATCTAAAACCCTATAATAATTTTTCTCCATATCAGTGTTCTGACTTAAGTATCAAAGAATTCTCTTGGAATACTGCTTTCTGCTGTTGAACACAATAATTAGTATTTGTCATCCAATTTGAAATATGTTTATAGTATTTGTCATCCAATTTGAATTTGACTAATAGGCAAAAATGGGTACTTTAGTCTCAAACAAAATAATTATCTTGGTTCAAATATTTTATGCCACCCACGTTATTTTTTGGAATTCAACCGGCTCAGAGTAGGGTTAAATTGCTTTTTACTCATTGAACTGAATATAAATTTATATTTATATTATTAAATTAATTCTTTTTCATTTAAATTATTAAATTATAATTTTTTTAATAAATCGTTATAAAATTCGTTAAATTGTTTGACTGTTAATAAACATTTTTCAAGGTGGCATTTCATGGTGGAAATAAATTAAAAATTAGAATTAACAAATTATACATAAAAAAATTACATTCCCACTCAAATCTAATTAAAATTTCTCTGCTCCATCAATTTAATTTCTCTACCTTTGTATAATATACGAAAATTTAGATTCCCATGCATTTTTCCCTCACGAGCACCGTTGAACATGGCAATTGAAAATTGTAGCGCATGGTGTAGCCGTCGCAGCCATTATTTTTCAGGAACTAAGATCTATACAACTTGAGTTTCAGCCGGAAGAGAAGGGTGTGTTTATTTAATTTGTTTTAATTAGAACAAACTGAAAAATGAAACATTTTTTAATTTGAAAGAAATTGAAAAATGAAAGGTTTTTAAATTATTACTTTTAATATTTTTCATCGCTGCCACATCATCATAATTTAATATGATGAATAATCTACATAAGCGTTCAACATGGTGTCACACAGAAATTTTCTTATTTTTTATAAAATTTTTATATCTCAGTGTGTTGATCGAAAAAAAAATCGATTCAATAATACAAATATAAATTGACGTAAGCTGAGGTTGAGTTTAGTGGGCCAAAATTTATTTAACCCGCTCACAGTGAGTCATGTTTTACACGCTCTATAAAATCGGAGTCTCACCCTCCTTGTCCTTGTCTCTGTGTGTGTGAGTAAAATAAAGTAGTGTAAAGTGGGGGATTTTTGAGGTCTGAACTTTAATGGCGTCCGCGAAGAAGATCACCTTGAAGAGCTCCGATGGCGAATCCTTTGAAGTCGACGAGACGGTGGCAAATCAATCGCAGACGATTTATCATATGATCCTAGACGGCTGTGCCGACAGCGTCATCCCCCTCCCAAATGTCACCAGCAAGATCTTGGCCAAGGTCATCGAGTACTGCAAGAAGCACGTTGATACTTCTTCCAAGCCCGATGATCGCACCGTCACGGATGACCTCAAGGGTTGGGATGCTGACTTCGTCAAGGTCGATCAGCCCACTCTCTTTGATCTCATTCTGGTAACTCTTCCCCCCCTCTCTCCTTATTTATTCAAAAATTTAGGTGTTTATTTGTTCTGCTCTGATTTTTGTATTCATAAATTTGGGATCTTTAGTTTAGACTGGGTTTTAGGGTTTTTAAATGAGCTATGTATATATATAATCTGTTACCTGTTTTGGAATTGATTTATTTATCTCTTAATATACACACACAAGGGGGTTTAATTTGGTATTTACCTGCTGTATTGATGCATTGGGATTTAGAGCTTTTTTTTTGGATTGTTGGACTCGGACTATGATTATTTGTTGCTCGTGTTACAGATTATGCTTGTTTGCAAATTAAGGGTTGTGGTAGTGGGTGGTGCCTCTTTTTGGGATATTATGTTATCCCCAGATTACGTTCTGATTATGATCCGATTCTGCTAAATAATTTATTCAAGCAAACATTGCCTTGAGTTGATGTTTATTTGAAGGCTTTATTTATTTTTATTTCCCCCTTGTTATCTGGTCTTATTATTGGGCTGTGCTTCATCGTGTTCAGTGAGAAGTAGGTAATTTTAAAAAAAAAATGATTTGAGTTAGTAATTTTTGTGATGGGTGTTACTTCCTTCATTCCACAAAAGAGTCCCATTTACTAAAAATTTTCCACAAAAGATTTCACTTTTTAGTGATAATAGTATAAAATTACACAATGTCCTCAAGTTTGCCATCATAATATTATTATCATACCATACTATTAAACTATGACCTTGAGGTTTTTATGGAACTAAAATATATCCTTAATATTCGCAAATTTTGCAAATGGGACTCTTTTTGTGGAACAAAGGGATATAAGATAAGAGTCCTCTTAGGCCCTCTGCTTGGAATTCTGGTATGTTTATTAGTGTTGGTTGTTATTGGTAATGGATTCTCATGTCTCTATTTTGGTTCGGATTATACCCTTTTTGTGCTTAGATGCTTGTTATATTTTGGCACTGTCATAATCTCAACCTTCCATCAAATTTTACATTAATATGGATTCTAATTTTAACTTTTGTCATATTCAGGCTGCCAACTATCTTGACATAAAGAGTCTGCTGGACCTGACATGCCAGACGGTGGCTGACATGATAAAAGGAAAGACGCCTGAAGAGATCCGCAAGACTTTCAACATCAAGAATGACTTCACCCCTGAGGAAGAGGAAGAGGTTCGCAGGGAGAACCAGTGGGCTTTTGAGTGAGGATATATGAAAAATAATTGAGCATAGGAATAGAAATCAATGAACATGGTAGTAATGTAGGTATTATGAGGTTTTATATGACCAGTTGCGAGTGCTTAATGACACTATCTTGCTCTTAAGTACTATCTCTGTCTCTCTATCTCTCTCTTTCGTAAGATGTAAACTACAGCAAGCATGTTGTGGCCTTGTGGGCTTATCAGTGGCTTTGGGGCTTCTTGCAATATAAATTATGAGTTGTTAACTATTGTGCTATTTTAGGTTGATGATGATATGGTTATGGGGACTGGGGAGGTCTGGATGTGCATACATTGACAAATTGACATGGTCATATGCACTTGATAGTTATTGCATATTTTTTATTTGTGCTGGTCTTGTTGATCGAGGAAACCTCTGTACATCTTATCTGGTAGTAAGCTGTATGTTACACAGCATATCCGAAGTTATTGGGTAGCTGGTATTAAGCTGACGTGAATAGCTATCTCATGGTAGTTCCAGTGACCCTGAAATCAGCAGTCTGATTTGCTGTAAGTTCTAGACTTGTTGGTTGCAAAGTTATTTGCGCATCTATATATGGTTTTAGTTCACAGTTGGTATACAGCAAATGAGGTGGTATATTGCACGAATTATGATGATCGCTATTTTGAATAATGTAAATCATACAACTCTGCAAAGTGCTTTTACATGGATTGTGATTACATGTAGTTGTTTTCTTTGCTTAGCCGAACTTTAAAGTTGACAATTCCTGCTTGTTTCTTATTTACTTGGCAACATTTGAATGGTATAATATTTGTTTCATAATTCCCAATGGTTGATGCTTTGACCGACGAGTCATTAGGATTTGGTATGAAATGACTGAGATCCCAGAAGTAGGAGCTTGTTCTAAGTTCACATTAATAAGAAGTGTGAACACGCTGTTGAAGTGTATAACAAGCTGCGACTAAGCTGCTTGGATAGTGCAACAATAGTAGTTAATACACGAGTCTTGTGCTTCAGTGAGAATTGCATTAGGGGTCTATGAAGAAATTATTAGGCTGTTGATTCCTTTGGTTGGCCAGGAGAACATCTGTTAATAACTACGTATCCTGGTGGATCAAGACACAAGATGCACCATTGGTATTCTTTTGGGTGCTTTAAGCGCACCTAGCATGAATAATACTCCAATAGTTGGTTGCTGTGTGTTTTGTTATTCTATTTTTGTCCTCTCTTTGTAAGAGTAAAATACTTTTGTCATTGCAGTTTATGGGGAGAGGAGTACTTTTGTAAGAGTACAATTGTTCTTTACTTTTCCCTCACTTGCTAGTGATTAGTTGCCTTAGAAACGTGGAAGAGTAAAACAAGAAATTCAAGCTTCCCTGTATTAAGCAGTTCCCTTGAAATCTGGAATGAGTAAAACCAAAACTGGATATACTTATGTTCTATTGTTTTCTTCCTACGCTTTGCAGCACTGTCTACTCATTTCACTTGTCGCCACTACATTTTAATTCATCATTCTCATGCTTCTCAAATCAAAGTGCTCAAAAGGATGCTCTTGTCAAGGCCTTGACTATGTATACTACGACAGTAGATGTGAAAATTTCAATTAATATTCAACTGTAGTCGTAGTAAGATTCCAAAGAAGTGTGTTTGACAACAACAGGCTTCCAGCAAAAAAAAAGGAATAGCCTAGTAGGAAAGAGGAGAACAGAGCAGGGTTCATCACCGTTAAGACTCACTTACAGAGGGATGATAGATTGATAGGTTAGATTTTGGAACAGAAGTCCTGAATTAATAAACAAAAGATAAGACCCATAAAGCTCAAACATAAAGGCATTATCTTTAGATGCCTGCACTCTCAACAAATTCAGCATATTAACCTCTTAGTTACTCAAAGTTTGACTAAAACTGAAGATAACTGTTTAAAATCAAGGTGTTCTATGTGATAAATATCAAAGTCAAAATACATTTCTCTATGAAGAAGAGTTGCAATCTGCAAAAATAGGACCTACTAAACAGTTCCAAGTTTTCTCAGGAATTGTATCTTAAAGAGAGAGAAGAACGAAATTTTTTCCACAAGTTGGGTCTTTAGGACCAGTTGTTAACAGTCACATCCAGCAACCTTCTGGCAGTAGCCTCCAAGCCAAAAAGAATAACTTCAGTCATCCTTATTTGCATATCATTTCAGGCCCCCTAATACACCACCCAATGGTGAACTCTTTATCTGTGGCCATTAAGAACTTGAATCATCCGTACTTACATATCATTTCAGCCCCTCCACTACATCTAACTGATGGTGAACTCTTTATTCATGGACACTACCAACTGCTGGGTTCATCTTAGTTACATCTCTCAAAGTGAATTATCATCTCAATCTTTGGGATGGTTGTAGGTAACCAACAATTTTATAACAATGTCGAGGACCAGAACCATACATGAGATTATGCAGTCATGCCAACATTCCCAAAAGAGAGATCTAGTTCTTTTCTTTTCAGGTACAGGATCTAACTTTAAGTTTCTGCCTTGTGCATAGTGGGGGCTATTGAAAATTTGTGGTTAATTGCCATGTTGATATCCTGTATATTTTGTATCCATTCAGCTCCCACTTTAAGGTTGTGAACAATTTCTTTCAAGCCTGCGAGGCTACAGCCCAGCATTCTCTGAAGCCCCCTATCCTTCATTATATCCTTCGTCCTAGCAACGTCCTCCCATTGCCCTGCCACAGCATATACATTTAAAAGCAGTGCATAATATGATTCATTCAGCGGATCATGTTCAATTAAAGCTTTTGCAATTTGTTCTCCCAATGCTATGTCCCCTTTAAAACGGCATAATCCAAGTATCACTGCCCACAGCGAGGATTCTGGAGGCAACTCTGCAACTTGTGGCATGTTCCTTAAGGTTTCCACAGCCTCTTGCACTAGACCAACACTAGCAAGAAGATTAGCCATGCACCAATAATGTGCAAAAGTGGGCCCTACGCCAAAAACATCTGTCATTTGGCTGAAGTAGCTTCTTCCCTCTGTTAAAAGCCCTTCGCGCACACAAGCACATAAAACTCCTACAAACGTAATTTCATCAGGGAACACTCCTTTATCTGGCTTTATACTATCACCAGAATCAATTCCTCCATGTGTTAGCCTAGTTTTACAGGGTATTTCAGCAAATAAATTCAATCCATCTTCTGGATTCCCGTGTAGGCAATGCCCCAAAATCATAGCATTCCAACAAACTAAATTCCTCATCGGCATCCTATCAAAAATTATTCGAGCAATATCTGCTCTTTGGCACTTGCTATACATATCTATCAACGCTGTATCAATAATCAAACTCAGATTCAAAAATGTCCTTACAAGAGATCCGTGAACAGATTTTCCTTCCTTCAGTCTAGCTGACCTACCACAAGAAGTAACCACAGTCACCATGGTCGTATCATTACCTTTAAACCCCATCCCAACCATTTGCCGAAACAACTTTAACCCACACCCTGGGTTCCCACCATTCAAGTACCCCGCAATCAAAACATTCCAAGAAATCACATTTCTGTAAGGCATTAAATCAAACAACTTATGTGCAACACTCAAATCACCAAACTTAACAAAGGCATCAACCATAGAATTCCAAGACACCAAGTCCCTCACTGACATTTCAGCAAATACCTGCCTAGCAATCTCAATCAGCCCACAACAAGAATACATATGAATCAAAGAATTCTCCACTGGCAACACCCCATCAACACCATTTTTGACAGCCTGCCCATGACATTTTTGCCCTAATCCCAAACACCCCGTTTTAGCGCAAGAGCTAAAAAGCGAAGGAAAAGTAAAACTATTAGGCAAGAATCCATTTTTAAGCATTTCAAAGTAAAAAACTACCGCTTGATTTGGTACAGAACTCAAAGCATAGGCCTTTATAACAGTATTTATACAAAAAGTATCGGGTAAAGCAATACATTGAAAAATCAATAGAGTGTAATCGAGGTCACTGAAATCTGCAGAAAGCTTCAAAATTCGGCCTGCGAAAGATGGGTTTTGGAAGAGAGCAGACGTGAGCAGCTGAGCTTGGATTTGGAACAGTTGGTTCATGTTTTGACATGTTTTGAGGAGGTTTAGGGTATGGTGGACAGAGACGGTATTAGGATCCAAATTAAAATCGGGAGACGAAGAAGAAAAGAAGAACGGTAATGATGAACAAGGGAGGTTGTTGGGTCTGGATGGGATTATAGTGGGATGAGAGAGAAAAGGGTTCCTGAATCTAAGGAGTTCTTTAATGGAGGCTCTTGCCATTCATCTGCAAGTTGTTCGAGTTTTGAACACAGTACTCTTTCCTGCATTAACATTCATTCCTCTCTTTCATACACACCAATTACACAAAACGTTATACACGCTAAAATACACTTGGGTGCGTCAAGTTCGCACACTCTTTCACTCCAGTACATAAGTTTCAATATAAACACATTCTACGATCCAACCAAATTAAAATGCTCAATCAAAGTACTTTTGAGATGAAAAATGGTTTCATATTATTCATTTGAAAATAGTAAACTTAAAAATAAAGCAAATGGGTTAGTAAATAACTTTCGCTCATTTAAATTGAACTACTCCCTCCATTTCAAAATTAGAGATACATTTGTAAAACAAAACGACGACTTTTAAGAATAATATTAGGTTCTCAAATATAGCCTTAGTATTGGCTTTGAATTTGAATGTGATGGTGTGTTATTAAAAATGATAGTAAAAAAGTAATGGCAAATTAGGAACATTAAGTCATTTTATAGTCTTAAAATAGAAATGTATATCTAAATTTTGAAACAGAGAAAATATTATTTTTAACAGGCAAGAGAAAAAGACACAAAATAGAAAGAAAATTGATATTTTCATAACTTAATTTAATAATTCTTTCACATCTCTTGCTACAATGGAAGGTTGGGGCAGGTTCTCATTATTGTCCACCTCGAATAGCCAGATTAAATTTGAATACTCCTATAATGCCTGATCAACAAATTCAGTGGTTATGGCCTCTCAAAAAGTCAGGTCATTTTACTAGGAAATTTGGCTATTATCTAGCTAGCTAATGGTCATATTTATCATTTCCTTATTAGAAATCAATCTAGGTCTCAAAAGGAGGAACAGAAAGAGCTTTTTGCATTTCATAAAGGCAATATGGGTGGACAAAAACAAAATCAATCCAAAGCAAGGCTCATTATACTATAATATGAAGGACAAAGGTCTTTCATATTCGAAAAAGATGAGACCTTTTTTGTTTGTTGTGGTACTGAGGGAGAAACTGTTGAACCGTTGAGCTTCTGTTCATTCAAAGCTTATAGTATGTTAGTTCTCTTATACTAGATATGCTAATGGAAAATCTTTTAAAGATTGGTTCCGGGGGTGGCTTAATTGGATGTGGTGATTATATTCTATTTGTAGACTATTTGGAAAGAAAGAAATAGAATCATTTTCAGGGGGACGCCTTTCTAGTTTGAAGGGTTTTATCCACCATTTGAGGGCTATTGTTCAAGATTTACATATTAGCAGTTTTGTTCGTCATACAGTCAGCTAGCTACTGATTCAGGGTCTTAAATATTATGTTGATTCCTATGTTAAGAGGACGCATAAGAAGTATCCTCTATATATATATATATATATATATATAACAAAACACAAATGATTTTGAATCTAAAATTTTTCCCGCTCAACCTCTTAAATCATCCGGACCGTCCAAAGTTTCGGATAAATCTAACCATTCCTTTATATTTCTACCCTCCTTCCCCTTTCTTCTTCCCTCCTTCCCCTTTCTTCTTCGCCTCTCTCTTTTCCTCCTCCGTTCCCTTTCTTTTTCCCCGCTCTTCGCAGTGCCGGAGGCACGGGCGAAGTGCTAGTATATATATATATGTAAGAAAATCATCCATGCCCACTAAGCTGCTAAGCATCAGCCGAGTGCCAGCAGAATTAGAGAGTGCATTTCCATATTATTAAATATATATGGTCAATGTAGCTAGGAAACTAGAATCAAGAATTTCTCAACTTCTCCGTCTGACCTTTCCGATTCCTGAGCTTCATTCAAATTATACAATCTCCAAAAAGGAATCAAGATGCTTCATTTTCTTATCATCATTCACTTCTTCAACAACACGGGGTAATATTTAAAGATTACGGCACTTCTCTCATAAGTAGCACAGTTATTGCAAGAATGATCACCAGAGTCTTTGATTGTGTAGACGGAGATAAGAAATCCAGTTCCAATGGCAGAAGAAATATGGCAGGTACTAGGCCGAAAAAGGGTAAAAAGTGGTGGTACATCCACATCGCGTATTTTGTCAAGTCTATGCGCCATGATTTTTCATGTTGGAGCAACCATTGGTACACTAACCAGCCATATAATAACCCAAATAAGCATAGGCAAACGTGATGGATGAAAGCTACCAAGGAGGGGTAATGTTGACGGAATAGTTGAGAGAATATGGTCATATGGCACTTATTGCAGGTTTTGGATGGTGGCATATACTGTATCGTAGTCGTCGTGACATTTGCACTTGTGTTGATGCTGGATGGGATGATCAGAATATATTGTTTTTTTGTAGGTTTTTATAGAATCATTATGAAGGCGTTGGATTTTGAGAAAATGGCCAGAAATTACAAGGGGGAATTTCCTAGAACGAGCCATCAAAGAACAAAGTAAAAAAGCCAAAAAGCATTGTGAATTGGTTAGAAAAGTCGTGCAAGGTTCCTTTACGATTTAATTTATTTTCTCTTTGAGGGGGACCGCCCATTTAGGTGGAGTGGACCCGAAGTTTTACTTGCAAATTTATTTGTAAACATTATAGCATCTCCAAAAATAGTACCAAAAAAAATTCTTTAAATTGAAATTTGTTGATTTACGTGGCAATTTGAAAAATATTATTTGTTATTTTAATATTTTGTGTCTCATCATTCTCTTCAATTCAATTAATGTAGTATTTGACTTAAAACAATAATAATTGATAACATTTGAAATAATTAATAACATTCATTTTTTTAAAAAGATAACATTCTGAAAAATAAATTATATTTAAAAATTAAAAATTAATATTTAATTAAAATTAAATATTGGATAAATTTTTAATTCGCATTATCCAAAGTCATTAGATAAATTTTTAATTTACGTGATTATCTAAAAGGTCATATTAGATAAACCAGAGAGTCAGGGTCATAATTAACGTGATTATTCAAAGGGTAATCAAAATGATATTAAATTTTAAAATGAGTTGTACATCAAACTCATCAAGTAAAATAAATATCTTTAGCCTTTTTCATATGATTTTGATTCTTCCAAAACAAAATAAATGTTTTGAAGAGGCAAAGTCAACTTACCAGTTCCAAAGAGAGAGGTGAGGTTGCACATTTGATGACTAAGGTTGGAGAGACTATTGTAGATAATTTTTCAGATGTGGCTCACTTATTTAAGTATTCCAAAGTGGTTGTAGAGGCTATTGAAAATGCTCTTATACTATACTAGTTTCGTTATAAATTATAAAATTATTATTAATTTTTAAAAATCAGATCAAAAACGAAATAATATATCTTTTACGTTCAAGATCTTATTTATTTATTTTTTTCTAGATAGATCATGTATCAGACTTGTGACTCTTGGAATTCGAGTCCAAATCAAATCGAGTCCTTATAGCATCCCACGTGTTTCGTTCAATGGTAGCTAATTTGAATCCTAGCTTTTATATATATATATATAGAGTCCGGATCCAGTCCGGGATCCTGGACTTTGCTAAAATCCGGACTTTTTTTTTTTTTTTTTTTTTTAAAACAACTAAAAAAAAATAAATAAATAATTATGGAACTGAAATTTTTACATAATACAATGTTTTGGGCGTGATTTGGATACATATAACAAAACATGTATGTATAGTCTGCGCAGACTGTACATACATGTTTTGTTATATGTATCCAAATCACGCCCAAAACATTGTATTATGTAAAAATTTCAGTTCCATAATTATTTATTTATTTTTTTTAGTTGTTTTAAAAAAAAAAGCAAAAAAAAAAAAAAAAAAAGGTCCGGATTTTAGCAAAATCCGAGATCCCGGACTCGATCCCCATTCTATATATATATATATATATATATATATATATATATATCAATCAATAGCAAGTGCTTGCCGTAACAACTAAATTGTTTCTTGTCGCTACAGGCTGTAGCGGCAGTAGTGTTTGGCTTAGGGAGAATTTTTTTTTTCTACAGGCTGTAGCGGTAGGGAGAAATTTTTTTTTTTTTGCGGCAAAGGTAAGTTGGCTTACAATAGGTATCAGTTTTTTGGTCTCCTTATCCTTATTTACTTCCATACTCAACCCAACTGTCATTTATTATCATAAAATATATTATAAAAATATACAAAATTTTAATTTCCTCCAATATATTAAAAACTTATAGATATATTTTATTTTTAAGTTAATTTATGAAATACTAAAATATAAAATATTAAAAATAACAAATATAATAATAAATAGTATCATATTAATTATTAATTAATAAATAGTATATAATAATTAATATGATACTATTTATTATTATATTTGTTACTTTTAAAATTTTAATATTTTATATTTTAGTATTTCATAAATTAACTTAAAAATAAAATATATCTATAAGTTTTTAATATATTGGTGGAAATTAAAATTTTGTATATTTTTATAATATATTTTATGATAATAAATGACAGTTGGGTTGAGTAGGGAAGTAAATAAGGATAAGGAGATCAAAAAAACTGATACCTATTGTAAGCCCAGCCTGTAGCGCAGATAAGCCAAAAACAAGCAACACTACTGCCGCTACAACCTGTAGCGGCAGAGAATAATTTGAAATAATTTGGTTGTTGCGCCAAGCGCTTGTTGTGGATTAAAACCCATATATATATATATATCAAAATATCTCCCACGTTTGAGTCCTTATATATTTATCAAAATATTTAACCTGTATTTCAATTGAAGATCCCAAATAAAGTTGAGAAAAGGAAACGAACTAACAAATGAGTAATGGGGAGATGGAGCAGATCGAGTGGTTTTACCGAAATGGAGGGGTTTGGAATCAGCAACACATGCATTCTCTGAGATACTTACAGGTCTGTCCTCCATCGAAACAACCCTTGAGGTCAGTCCGTCCTACTCTTTTAAATGGATTTCCTTACACCATGATCATTTTGTTTGGTTTTGTTTTATATATTTTTCTACGTTTTGTGAGAAATTAATTCACTAATCAGTGACGCTATCGGAATATCATATAGCGTTTATAAATTTAGACTATGTGGTATTAGAACAGCTTCAATAATCAAATAATATGCACTCTAACAATCTTGTTGTTAAGAGTTTTATCCGGCTAATTTGCAATTGTTCATCAAATTCAACACATTCTTATTAATTCAAGTAGTAGATAGCATGATACACCGAACTTTATATAGAATTCCCTAGAGATAGGCATGCTCATGGAGCTAATTAAGAAACTAGAAACTAGAATTTATCGAGTTCTCCGTCTGATCTTTCCAATTCCCAGGCTAGTTAGCTGCATTCAAATTATACCATCTCCGACAAGGAATCAAGATGCTTCATTTTCTTATCATCATCATCATCCACTTCTTCAACATCATAAGGTTCCAAGGTACCACTTCTCTCATAACTAACACATTTATTGCAAGAATCATCACCATATTCTTTGATTGTGTACACATAGAAAAGAAGTGCGCTCCCCACGGCAGAAATAACATAGAGAAATATGGCAGGTACTAGGCCGAAAAAGTGTAAAAAGTCGGAAACAAGGCCAAACATGATTGCGGTATAGAACATCCATATGGCGCATTTTTGCAAGTCTCTGCGCCATGATTTTTCATGTCGGAGGAACCAGTGATGCACCAACAAGCTGTATAACAACCCAAATAAGCAGAGGCAAACGAGAAGGACGAAAGCTACCAAGGCAGGGTAATCCCGACGGTATACTTGACAAAATATGGTAATACAAGTGGATGAAATGAGAATATAAGTAAAAGCCGGATGGGGGGCATAATATTTCCATGGACTTTGGCAGTTATTGCAGCAGGTTTTGGATGGTGGCATTTTCCGTTGACAAAGGGCGGCCGTGGCACCTGCACTTGTGTGTTGATGGTGGATGATCAATACATAGCTAGGTTTTTTATAGAAATATATTATGAAAGTGAAGGATTTTGAGAAAATTCCCAGAAATTGCAAGGGTTAGCAGAAGGAATTTCCTAGAACGAAGCATCAAAAGAAGAAAGTAAAAGGGGAAAGGCATTGTGAATTGCTTAGAAGAGTCTTGCAAGGTTCCTTTCCGATTTGTTTTATCTTTAGTGGGACCAGTTGGGTGGAGTGGATCCCGTCCTAAGAAAAAGAGTTTTACTTACAAATTCTGTAGACATTATATATTTTTGTTTCATATTTACTTATAAAATACAATGTTCATAGTTTAAGGGGTGACATAATAATAAAATTATTAATATAAATTTAAAAAAATTGTATCATTTTATACTTATTATTAATATCAAAAAGATATTCTTTTAATGAAACAAATATTATTTTTTAGGCTTAAATATAGAATAATACCCTGAACTTTTAATATTTTTCCACTTTGGGGATTGTATTCTCATTTTTTTCAATTAGGGGATTAAACATTTAATTTTTTTCCACTTTGGGGATTGTCTTC
The DNA here is from genome assembly GCA_034770075.1 of Aralia elata. Classification (NCBI taxonomy): domain Eukaryota; kingdom Viridiplantae; phylum Streptophyta; class Magnoliopsida; order Apiales; family Araliaceae; genus Aralia; species Aralia elata. The sequence continues at coordinate 844,834 of CM068386.1, read as the reverse complement.
TCAATTTTTTCAATTAGGGGATTAAACTTTTATTTTTTTCTATTTTGGGGATTGTCTTCTCAATTTTTTCAATTAGAGGATTAAACTTTTAATTTTTTTCGACATGGCAGTGACACGTGACTAAAAAAATACTTATGTGTAATATTGAGTCTCATTTTAATATTTATTCAATTAATTTTTTATAACAAAAAGGGTAAATATAAGATCATTATTAATTTTAAAGTAAATTATTATTATTATAATTTTAATATAAAACCATTATTAATTTTTTAAGTAAATTTAATGATAATTTCACTCTTTTGGTAAATTATTAATTTTAAATTTTTTGGTAATTTTAATGTTTTAAAGTAAATTTAATGACAATTTTTTAAAGTAAAATTAATAATGATCTTATATTTATCATTTTTGGTACAAAAAATTAATCAAATAAATATTAAAATGAGACTCAATATTACACAAGTATTTTTTATTCACATTTCGATGTCATGTCATCAATTTTTTAATGTTACACTATCAATTTATATATAATCAAAAAAATTTAAGAGTTTAATTCTCTAATGAAAAAAATTGAGAAGACAATCCCCAAAATGGAAAAAAAATAAAAGTTTAATCCCCTAATTGAAAAAATTGAGAAGACAATCCCCAAAGTGGAAAAAAATAAAAGTTTAATCTCCTAATTGAAAAAATTGAAAAGACAATCCCCAAAGTGGAAAAACATTAAAAGTTCAGGGTATTAATCCATATTTAAGCCTATTTTTTATTATAAACGGGACTATTTTTGTAAAACGGAGGAAATGTTTCTTAAATTTCAATATATACCCACACGCCACACTAATAATTTCCTATTTTCTCTATTTTTTTAATTTATATTGTTTCTGTATGAATTTTTGCGTATAATTTGTATTCATAGATTACTAAATTCTAAAAGGTTTTTTGAAATCCTATTCTTATTGGGAAGTACAATATAATTTAATAATCAAATATATTGTAAAAACCAATCAAAAAGAAATAAAGAAATTTTTAAAAAAGTCTTACATTTCACGTAAAAAGAAATAAACTTAGCTAAATGAGAATCAAATCTAGGAAATAAATGTCAAATATCTAAATCATAACCACTGGTCTAAGAACCGATGGACACAAAAGGTTTTCATGGAATTGTGTCCAATCAGCTGCCCTATGTTCGTATCAATAGAGAAACCAACAAAGCGAAGCGCAAAATAGTAGTAGTAGTTCCCATCTGGGACGCTTGGAGTCCCTTGCTTTAGGAGCTAGCTGTTGCTTCTTCCCAGACAAGTTACTTATTTTACTCTCTCTCTCTCTCTCTCTCTCTATCGATCTCCTTATGATCTCTATATTAACATTTTCTATCACTTTCTTGCTACATTCGCTTCAAAGAACACCTGCAGACACCAAGGCAAAATGAAACAAGGAGGAATTTCTTCTTCGAAGTCTTGAGACGATCGATCGAGATTTCCTCCAAACGTGGCACTGATTATTGATGGTTGGCAGTACTCGTGTGATATGCATGTGGTGGAATGATGCCATCTAGATCCAGTACGGCAGATGGGGAGGACTGATGAGTGGATTAATTACAAAGTTGAACAGCAGAGAAATTGATAGAACAAGGGCCGATGGATGGATGCTGCTAAATCATGCATGCTGAGATATATGGTCACTCTGCTGCAACTCATCTATGCAACGATTGCAATGACAAATTAGTCTAATTTCTATATATATATTGTACTGGTTCTGGTTCTGGTTCTGGTTTCTGATTTCGTTACCAAAATATCAACTACCTCCTGATGCATCTCAGAGAGAGAATTGCTGGTATGGATATGCTAGCTTAATTATTGTCGGACGCAGCACAACAGTGAAGAACATGCAGTACGTACGTATTTTGTAAAATATACGTTGGTTTTATATCTTGTGTGTGTGAGAATATACTGAGAAGTTTTGTACAACGATTGGGATTGTTGCACAACCATTTATTTACTTTGGGACGGAAAGTTTCCAGTTGCATATATAGTATTTTATTTGTTTCAGGGTGGGTTTGTATTCAGAGAACACAAACAACTAAATGTAAATGAGGATAAGGGTTCATAGTGTGCAAAAAAAAAAAAAGAAGGTAGTTGATCCCCATTATAACCAAATCATGCCACTAGTGAGCTCCCAAATAGATTAATCTTTTTAGAGTACATGCTTCTGTTTCTGCTTCTGCTGCATCATGTTTATACCAAAATATTACTCCATCCATTAGTAGCTGGCTAGTTGGCTCTCTATCTTTCCAATCACTAACCTTTACTAGCTACTTACTCATGGATCTATCCATCATCCAATTCAATGTTTACGTACATAGAAATATGGAACACAAACACCCATCAAACCAAACATACAAACAAAAATAATTCTATCTTTGAACTTGTTTGGAATGATGATCCCAAGTGAGAGAATAAGTTGTCAAAATGGAGCAGTTGACGTTCGGTGAAGAGTGTGCTTCGGTAGTTGAACAGCTGCTGCTACACATAGCTACATCCCCAAAATATATAGATGTGATTATAGTCAACAACACACGCAATTTTGTTACATATATACATACATATATATATATAGAGAGAGAGAGAGGGAGAGAGAGAGAGAGAGAAATGTACAAGTCAATTTAAAGTACATACAAAGTTCAAAGCTCAATTTGGAAATTAAAATGACTTTGATATGATTTACATTCCAAAAGACAAAAGAGAAACAAAGGAGGGCTTTGATATACCTGTTGTTGCTGTTTTTTGAGCCTGGCATTTTCTTCCATTAAACTGGCAACTTCTAGCTCTAGCTTATTTGTATATGCCTGTAAAATTCACCAAAATTGAAAAGGACAAACATGAGAGTAAGAGGGAGAAGAATAGCAGATGCACCAAAAGAATCAGCAAATTGAGCCAAACAAACTAGAATGTCATACATGCATATATAATTTGGGACCTGTAGTTCTGTAGATACATTCTTAAAGAGAAAATAAATTACGCATTACATCTTATAGTTGAAAGATGTACTTAATTTAAACATTTTTTACCTGACAATTATTTATTTATATATTTAATAATTTAATAATTCAGTCATCTATTTATTTATTTATAAATATATATATATATATATATATTTAATAATTCAGTCATCCACTTGTATATATTTTCCTTAAAACTTGGTTGTTTTATAAATGAGGTAGTACATATATAGCCATTAGCCATATAGGGAGTAGTGTATATACAGTAGACCTAGCTGCCAAGCTAGCTCAATTGGGTAAGGCCCCTTAATAATAAGAGCACTTTATCAAAGATATATACTGTTAGGATGAAATTATAAGTTCATACAATTTTTAATTGCATAGATTTTTAAAAATATTATATTAATTAATGTAATAAAAATTATAAAATTTATAAATATAATATTTTTTTATAATTCATACAATAAAAAATTATAAAATTTATTATGAACCCTAACCGGATATATATAATGATGCCCCTTAATAATAAGAGCACTTTATCAAAGATATATACAAGTATTGTATTTGAATGGGATTTTGGTATACTGTTAGGATGAAATTATAAGTTCATACAATTTTTAATTGCATAGATTTTAAAAAATATTATATTAATTAATGTAATAAAAATTATAAAATTTATAAATATAATATTTTTTATAATTCATACAATAAAAAATTATAAAATTTATTATCAACCCTAACCGGATATATATAATGATGCCTTATTACCATCATTACGTGAAATAGTAGTAATCTAGGATATCAAATCAAATTTACTTATGTAAAGTAACTAAGTAAGTAGCACTGCCCTATTTTTATCTCAACTTAGGAGTGACATTCATTACGGGACAAGCCAAAAGTAAGTAAAAAGGAGAGTTACATTCCTGTTTCTTATCCCTTGACCGAGCAGCCGACTCCCGGTTCTTGATCATACGCTTGTGTCGCCGGTCGCCGCCGCCGGTGTTCTCATCGGGAAACGGGAACCTTTTCTTTCCACTACCAGGCGCATTTGCATTGAAAGAAGAAGAAACATTTGAAATGGGTACCACTTGAGATTGAGGTTCAAAGTGGAAGCTGCCGGGGCCGGAGTTTAAGCTCAAGACGGGGGCCGGAAGTGGCACCGGAGGGGTGAGGTTAGTTATTGTGGGGGTATGGGAAAAGGGTCGGGCCAAAAAGTCTTGGAGATTGTAGTTGGTGAGGTGGGGACCATCGTGGAGATCAGAGGAGGGATGAATGTCTTTCCAAATTTCTTCCATTGTTCTTGGGTTTCGAGCTTGGATTAATGGTACTGAAGCTGAAGTTGAAGATGAGACTAGTCTTTTGTTGCGATCTGAAGACCACATTGGATATATATAATTAAGTTCTGGAGAGAGAAATTAATTATAGAGAGATCAGAAAATAAATGGATTAATTGTAGAACACAGTTGGAGAAGATCTAGAGAGAGATTAGATTTATGGATATACAAACATATATATATATATAGAGAGAGAGAGGGAGAGAGAGTTTATGTGAGAAGAACGGTCATAATTTTATGTTGGAGTTTTTATTGACAAGTGTCAAAGAAAAGCATGATGGAGAGGGGGGGGTTGGGGTTTGGAGAAGATGAATGTTGCACATATTTGTTTGTACGATGTGCACCCAAATTAATTTGGAGCTATTACTATAGTATCTATATAGTACAATATACTATACTCACTCAGTCACTCACTTGTTTTATTCTTCCCCCACCTACAAATCCCGCTTTTTTAATCTTCCTTTACATTCTTTTCTTATCTTTTATTTCATGTATTGGATTTATACTTTTGACTTTTATTCAAGTGGATTATATATATCCATTTGTGAGATATTTTGACATTTACAAACTATGGCCGCTTCTTTTTTCAGTTAAAACTAAGGACGTCACATTTCATGTTATATGGGTATATATATATATATATATAAATGTATCAGTTTATGTTGCAATCATATATATGTATGTATGCATGTATATCTATTCATCCCTTATTAATAGAATAGTATAACTAATTAGTTGGAGTAAAACTAATTAATTTAAGGGAAATCTCAAAAATTAACCTGTTTCTTTGGGTTATAACTTATTAGTCAAGAATAAGCTATTGATACGTGTATGTGAGTGAGTGAGTGAGAGACAGAGAGAGATGAGATGAGATGATGAGACTTATGCACTTCTACTTTCTAATGTCACCTAAAAAGCCATACGCCTGTATAAATACATAGTCTCTTTCTTGAATTTACCGTGATCTTTGTTTGGGACTGAACTCAACTTCACACAAAATATAATTCGACCCATATATTATACATACATATTAATACTCATTTCTCTTCTTTTTCTTTTTTTCTTTTTTTAAAAAAAATATATTATTTTCCAAGTAAGTTCGCTAACGTCAAGAACAACACCTACTCGTTTCAACATTTCTCTTCAAGAAATCTTATCATCACATGTTTTTTGAATCAATTCACCAGCTCAGCTCAGGATCCATCTCATTCCAATTGTTGGGAGAAGAAGATAAGGCGAAACATGCTCACTCACATACATCAATCAGTTCATGATCAATTTTATACTGGTAACGGAAAACTCTCACACACACACACACTAAATTTTAATTAGTTCCCACGTTTAAAACTCAACTTGATTCAAATATTTAAATTATTAGGTTTTTTCATTCATATACTCCATGTCTCAATTTTTTGTTACTGTTCTGATGCGACACTAATAACTCAATTTTGAATTCTAAACACGTTCCACGCGGCCCAATAAAAAAAAGAAAAGAAAAGGCCAATAATATTTTAATAGCAGCTCTTAGTACAAAGTACAGGGACGAGGGAGGGAGGGAAGGGGCGCGCGATAGAACAGAACACTCTTTTGTTGTTTAATAGCTGTGGAACAGTGGAAGTACCTGAATATATATATATATATATATATATATCTAAAGAATTCAAGTCCCTACCTGCAACTTCCACCTACCCCACTCCTCCTTCCATACTTTTCTACCATGAAATAACAAAGAAGGGTGTGTTATCTAAATAAAAATAATAACTAATGTGGGGGTGATCTGTCTTTGATTTGATGGAGACCACTCACTCCATCAATCCATCTGTCTAACAATAATAAAAATAATCTCTCGTGTTATAAATTTTTTTCCCTTTTGCCCATGCAAGTTTGGGTTTATTATAATTTCGTCCTTTTTTTTTCTTCAACAACTCCTTAGTGTTATTGAACATCAACGCGTGTCCCACTTAAATTACTAAAAATAAGATGAGTTTCCAGAGAAAAAAATAGTTACTAATATACAAATACTAGAGTTATGTTTGTTTACAAAAATTATATTTAAAATAAGACTATTAATCTTGAGTGTCTTGTTTGTTTTTAAATTTAGATTTTAGATTATTAGTTCAAGGATTATAAAATGGCTTAATATAAAAGATTATTAAATACCATGTTCAACCAAGTATTATAATTTCGGGATTATAATACTTACAAACAAACATGACTTAAGAGAATTCCGATTCTAAATTATGAGTCCTGCTATACATTGTAATTTTTTTAATCAAATTATCATTACGACATATGTGCATACATGAAATACGTAAAAATTAAGAAAAATCTCACTTTAAGTTATTATATCTTATCGCATACACATACACGTTGATCGCAATTTAACTTTATTAAATAATTATCGACGTATATATCATTTTTTCTAAATTATTAAAGTAGATAAGAAAGGGCACGCGTGGTCCATTGGTAATTCGCTAGATAAAACCCGTACGTACATATTAGCCCGAGTTCCCAGGCCTACTGTCACTTCCAGACTTCCACTCACATTAAAGTGTAAACAGTGGGGAAATATATACGTATGTAACTATACTGTTTAATTTATCTTGAATGATTTTCATCGTCAATATTTTATCTAGATAATTTTTGTTATTTACCTAGCAAATTAAACCTATGTGGCTCCGTGACCAAACAGCAAACACTTAGAAAACCAGGGGCCTTTCCCACTCCCCTTTTGATCAATATTGATATGTTATGTGGTAATTAAGTTACAAATTCATAACTCGTGATGCATTCAGTGCCACCCCTACAACGGAATTATATCGGCAAGATATTCAAAAGGTATAAATCTGAATTCAATTTCAATAGTATGCCACAAGATAATATAGGGAACATACCAGTAAAATAATACCAAAACAGAGTCATATCACATATGATGCTACGACGACTGTAGCACAGGCAACTTTTAACCTACCCACAAGAGATTTATGGCCTTCATCTGCTTAAACACACCGGCAGCCTTCCAACACCCTTTTCATATGATTACCTCCATAAATGGGAGGATTATGGCCCCAAAGATTTTCAAAAACAAGCTGAGGGGTAGACTCGGGGGAAGTAGGAACAAAATTCCCCGGAGGAAACACAACCAATACACAAAATGATAACAACAATAAAAGGACAATAATGGTCCCAACCATTGCCAGACATACATCCAAAAATCTCATACCACTACCGTAAAAGTCATTATAATTTCTTTGGTTTTTGTTTCTTTTATTTAAGTTTATGTTTCTTCTTTTTTTCCTCCCATTTTATTTTTATTTTTATTATTATTACTATTATTTTGTCTATTTGCCTCTCCAAGACACGAGTCCTTCAACAATCAGCAAGACTTGGTGACACCCTGCAAATGTATGATTGCCACTGTGGTTGAGCTCCTCTCTCCATCTCTTGCACCATCCACGACAGATTTCAGCACATTGATCATTTACTTGGACTTCCACCAGCCAGTGTCTTGCGTTCAAAACCAGCTTGAACAGTGCCCTCACCTCCGGATTGTTGTAACTGGCTATTAAATTCTCCAGATGAAGATCTACTGAACATCTCAGTATGGCCATGCGTAGTCTTCTCATCCAATGTAATGCCTTGGAATTGGCCTGCCAGCATATCATGACTAGACCTTGCAAGGGACTGAGGGCTTGATACAGGAGAAAATGGTCCAGGAGGCATGATCCATTTCATCCACTCATTTCGCTTCCTTATTTTGTCATTCTGCCAAAGAAATGGATTAGATAGTTAGACACGCATGATGCAACAATAAAATGACATATCAAAAGTAAGCAGATTTTGTACTGCTATGTTTGTTGTTACAAGTATTAGTGAATTCAAGGGTAAATCTAAAAGATGTGGATGAAGGAAAATGGAGAAACAAAAGCAATGTGATTTATTTGCCTAACAAGTAAACCTCAAAAAACAAGCCCAAGTCGTTTGGCCAGGAGTGTCACAAGAAATGCTTGAATTTGTTTGTCCAAGCCAAGTTTTTTATATACTAAACCAGTAAGACGAGGAAAAGAAACTTCTCTGAATGTCTGAAATACCTGCACTTCCACAACAGTCGAAGCTTGAACGGCATTCAGTATGAACTGAATATTGTCAGTCAAATGCATAACCTGCAAAAGTACAAATGAATGATCTCATACTAGCATCACAAAAGAAAAGGAATACTCTCCTACAAGCAAGGGTGGCGCATGGCATGCTTCAAGAGCATATTCACATTATAACTATAGCAGAGCAAGAGTAAATTAGTATTTGAAATCAGATAAGACATCGAAATAGTTTTGGATTGTCAAAGCTTTTTTATCATTTTACCAAGTTCTGAGACAAATATACTAAAATCTCAATCTGAAAACCTGAAACATCTGTTGGTTAGCTTCATCCGAGAAATTCCTCCAGAATAATTTAGACTCACCAGAAAAGAATTTGTTCTGCCCCAACTAACCTAACAAACATTGCAACAAAAACTAAACCAGTTATAAATTTGAAAATTTTGTCCAATCATTGCCGTGTGGAAAATCCCTTACAGTTGGGCACTCTGGTCAATCTCCACCATATGCATTACAAGTCTTGCTTGGATGCATTAAGTAATCTAGTTAAAAGATGCAGTTGGGGAGATGGCAAAATACACACATAAAAATGAATTCTAGACAAACCAAAAACCAAACAGAATAGAATGATTTAGCTAAAAAAAAACAGAGTAGAATGGGAAAGGGAAAAGTGGCATTGCAATCAATAAAAAACCGACACACAATCACCATGTGTAGAGAAACAGAGGCAAGTAGAAAAGAAGATTGTTTTTTTTTTTTGGGGGGGGGGGGGGGGGACAAGAAACCAAGGAGGTGGCACCCATGTACAACCAATGGTTCAAGAGAGCAAAGAAACACCAACCTCACCAAGGCAACCATATAAAATCATGTGCAAAAGTTAAACTTCAATAAGAGCAATAACTGAACCCACACAAACCTCATTTTAAACTTCATTTTGCCAAAAGAATAGAAGAGTCAAAATTAAATATTTAGCATGCTACTAAATCTGTTTATTTTAAGTCGTCATAATATGCTACTAATACATAGCTTAATAAGTCATCATAATGCTAGATAATCTGTTTACTTAACTACGAATCACAATGCCTACACAGTGACAGAAAACAAGTTAAATATCAATTTTCTGTATTCTAGACAATCAATTGCAAAATACTAAGCAATCAATACCATCAATTGCAGCCTCCTCCTCCAAGTAAGTCTCTCCCTTCTCCTTATCTCTTCTCATTTTTTTTATTCTCTTTTCGCCCAAAAAAAAGGCTATTTTGCAAAATACTAAGAGGTTATGCTGCCCAATTTTTTTTAAAAAAAATTTGGGTACTTTACTACACTACTATTCCAGTGTTTACTAACTTATTAAATAATTAAATGTGTATATAACTTATTTTTTTAATACTTAAATATGCATTTATATTGTTTATATATATATATATGTAAGATTGTAAGTATTTAACTATGTACTTATGTAGAATGTAACTATGATATGATTATATCAGTGTATCAGTATACTACATAGGTGTGGTCCTTGAACTTTTTATAGAAACTTTTTGAACATGCTTAGAAGTTTATAAAATTATTTAATGTTTGATAAATTTGATACATAAATGATTAAATGTGTGTGTATATATATATTTAAAATGTGCGCCTCACTTCGATGAAGCGCGCACCTCGCCTCGCCTCGCCTCGCGCCTAGACCCCAAGGAGACCTTTGGGCCTCGCGTATTAAATAACAATGCTGAGGGTTGAAGACAAAATCTCTTCCGTAAACTCCCAAGTGAGCCATAAGTATTAATTTCCATATGCGAACAAATTTTATTGTTCAAAGCTCCAAATATTGGTAGATAACTAAAAACTAGCAGTGAATGAAATATGGATTCACTAAAATGTGAAAGGAAAATTAAAAGAATAGTGGCTTCAAGCCTTTACCAGTAAGGAGCAACATGCTAATAAGAAGCAAACTGTGACACAAAGTTCAGGTGTGAAATGAAAGCTAGATAGAGCTCAAGTCAGAGGCAACAAAAATAACATTGAAGATAATGGGCTTTAATAGTTGGGTAATACAATTGCAAAAAGTTAGTTAATGATGGAAAATGATTCATCTAGTGTATTACCCATAAAAGGTTGGAAGTCTCATTAAGCTATCATTTTTCTTACCTCAAGGCTATTACTTTTGCACTTACCTATTCCCAAACGATTTATTAAGAACAAAATAAAACTGTTATGGTGCAGAGAGTCTTTAGAAAATCAAACAATGAGATAATCTTTAATAATCAAGCTTTCTATGCAAATATATTTAACATGTGTATGCGTAGTAAATAGACGCAACTATGTCTTATGTAGTTTATGAAGTCAACAGTCCATTAAGAAAAGCAGAAGGATCCAAAGTCTGAAACTTGAAATCCCATATGAAGTGAACTGCACCCAACTCCAAACAAATATACGTTCACTTTTTAAACAAAACTTATATAAGAATAACAAGGTAGAACCTCTTCTACAAAAGCACATCATAAGAACAATAACAATGGTAATGTATCATAAATTGATGAAGTGCTTTAATTACAACAATATAGTAGACTAATAGCTTAAAACTGTGAGAGCAAAATCAAGAATAAATAAATTTGCAAGACTAAAAAAACACCTCTTATTATTAAATTAAGAAGAAAAAGAATCAATAAACAAATAATAGGAACAAAGGCATATAATCCTTTAACTAGAAACTAACTCCAATTTTAATAATCCATAAGCATATAACATATCCTAGCAAGTATGGTACTAAAAGAGACAAAGATCATGTTAGTATCCTGCTCTTAAAATATTCCTCCTTCCAGCAATAGAGGGTAAACAAGTTCATATCAAAGTTCTGTCAATTATTAATAGCACCGACTATATGAAGAAAGTAAGAATATTACACTCTAAAACCCTCAAAAAGTTATATTGCTAACAAATTAACCTCCAACAATTCAATATAGAGGCAATATGTAATCAAAAATGTGATGCCCTCAATCTGTCCTTTATCGTATATCACTACAAGAACATAGATTATGACACTGCACATATGTCCAAGAACTGCCACAATTAACAACTAAGGTTTTTCCAAGAGAGAGAGAGAGAAGCTCAAGTGAATTAATATGCATAACACAACGATTAAAGCAAATCATCTACAAAACCATAAGAAAGAAATCCAAGCTCATACACAAAACCACATAATATTATTTCCTAACAACTCACTTTCTTGAAGCCTGCTATTAGTTTAATAGGAACCCATCCCTGGTCATCCATGTTTTGTCGCAAGAAAGTATCTTTAATTAAATTGTCATTACTGCAAAAGCATCGAGTAAGAGTATAATAGCTGTTAAGTTCACAACAATAATAAAAGATACTGAATTAGCCTTGATTACCTCTATTAAAAACACCCAACAATGAAAGAAGTACCTGAAATAATAATCTATCTGGTTCACTATCTTAGCATGCAACTGGGGATCCGGAACAGGAGGAAAATACATAGGATGAGCAGGCGCCATGATAGGCACACCTCTAAGAGATTCTGGAGGTGGACCTGGAACATAAATTAAAGATGGTGGAACTTCTGCAATAGGATAAAAATGTCATTTGCAGGGGCTCAAAACATACACTGAAAGCAACTTAAATAGCAAAACATCTCACCAGGGTAAACCATGGGGTTGCCAAAAGGGCGAACAGGGACAGGTGGAGGAGGGATAAACGCAGGAGAAGTATGTGGGCCTCGTGCAAAGCCCCTAGGAACAACTCTCTGTGGCTGCATGTGGTTGTCCCTGCTGCCAAAATTTCGGTGAGCATTATTCCAATCCTGATTCCCCCGATCCTGATCACGCCTGCCCCCATAATTGTGATGGTAAGAACCATCTCCACGCGGATGCTGCCCACCACTTCCCCTCCTATTAAACGAATTGCTACGTTGGGGTTGGTGATCACTCCCAAATCCTCCCCTTTGCCCACCCTCCTTGTGCGAGGACTCTCCTGTGGTGTTACCAGGTTTTCCGGGAGGCATTTCCACAGCTGGGCCCTGTGATTGTAGTGGTGGTGATGGCTGAATAAACCCGCCATTGGTTGACCCGCGTTTCATAGACCTCTGGCGTGTGGGTGTTACATGATTTGGGGTTGAATTGGGGTTTGCATTATTAGCTATTACTGGTTTATTTGAAGATAAGGATGCAACTCCACTTCCCTAAATACATAAACACATAAATAAAGAAGTGTTTGGAAATATGAATATATACATATACAAGTAAGCTGATAGCATAATATTTAAAAACATAAACTAATTGCGACACAAAACAAAATGTGAAATCCTTATTAAAAGGATAAAAAAACAAAAAAGAAAGTGAGAACGTTAAGTAAATAGCAAGCAAACCTGAGATGGAAGCAATGATCCTTCAGGAAGAGCTTTTAAAGAATCCGAAGAAGCCGACTTTGGAGAAGCCTTAGTGCACGCTGAGAGAGCAGGCCACAACGCAGTATCCATAACCGGACTGACCTCGACCGCCGTACCACCGTTTCCATTCCCATTCGATGGCTTTTTCCAAGCTTGTTTTTTAGCCGCATTGTTATCAGAACTCTCCGGCTGAGGCTCAGCCGCGGAATCATCGTCCGCAGACCATGAAGGAGAAGGAGAAGTAGCCGGTGCCGGCGGCTTGGACGTCGGCCAATCGGATGAAGAACTCTCTAAAACAACCTCAGACGGAGACGAAGGGGCCGCCGCCATCACAGTCTCGCCGGCAGAAGCGAGAGGTTCGAGGTCGGCGCCGCGTACAATCTGTGTCCACGGAGACGAAACGCCACGCGAGCGCCGGGATTGAGGACTGGAGAGGAGATCACCCTCGCCCGAACTCCGAGGGGAGAGAATGTTGGTTGCCATCAAAATTTAGGGTTTCGGAATTGAGGCGATTATTAGTTAAAATAAAAACTTTTTGTAGGGTTTCAAAATAGACAATCAGAAATTGGGAGTCGACAAGTTGATCGACAAGAAAACCCCAATCAACTAACAAAAATATAAATTTTCTTCAGTAAATCGATCAAAATTTTGGTGGAGAGAGGAAAAAAGAAAGAAAATTGAAAACGAGAAGTTGATCAGTAGAAGAAATTGATCAGTAGAAAATGTGACTCGATTTTCCAAATATTAATAGCCGGATCACGGAAGATCCGATCGCCGAACTTACAGAAAAAGAGATTGATACCAAGCTTTCTCTTTCTTGCTTGCTTTCTTTCTCTCCGTTTGTTTCTCTTTTTCTCCTCTTTTTCTCCCCTATACTTTCTTCCTTCCTTCCCATCATAGATACCTGGTTTTTCGTTATGACGGAATTACCCTCCAGCTTTTTCTAACTTTTACCCTAGACTAGAATACGAGGGTTAATTTGTTAACGTCTGCCAGCAATGAGAGTAGGTAGGTCAAGGACATAGCCTGGTTGGGCCAGCGTGCCACACTTTTAGTCATGAGTTATCGTCTATTGGTGAGTCACAGTCACAGTCACAGAAATCTAATTGTAAGTGTAGTGTAACACTAACACACACCCTCCCCCTCGAGTTTTTATTAGGAGATACAGGTCTTCCAACTAGGAAAAAGACTTTTTTATACATTTTTGACAAGTGTATAAATCAGTATAATAATTTCCTTTTTAACCAATAACACATAACATGTGGGGGTCAATTTATATTAATTATGTATGACCATTACACGTGTCAAAAATATAATAAAAGATCCTAGAAAGACCTGTACCTCTTCATAAAAAATTCCCCCTCCCCCGTCTCCGTCTCCTTAGTTAATCTTTTACTACTAGTATTAAGCTGGACAAGACAGGACAAGACAAGACTAGGTTTACGGAGGGAGGGGTGGGTTTGTTTGGACTTCAACTTTTGGGCCTGCCAATTGCCATGTCTCGCTCGTGGATCTGATTCTCCTCCTCTATTCCGTGTCCGTTATTATTCTTTCTTTCTTTCTTCTTCTTCTTTGGTAAGCACCAAAAAATCTAAAATAAATGTGCCTATTAACCTAGCAAGTTTTTAGATTGCTAAAACATTCTTCCCACTTGCTACTCCTATGAGAGTCAGTCAGTCCGTCCGTCTGGGGATATGATTGGAGTAGAAGTATTTCTAAATTTAAAAAAAAAATTGTATTTGATAAATCTTTGAATGCCCTTTTAAATGGTGAAGAGTTGGTTAACTAAAGTAAAAAATTTATGTTTTTAACAAAAACACAAATTATAAAATTATTCTTAAATTGTTAAAAGAACATAAAATTGCGTATCCCACATCTGAAGAATAATTAAATATATACATGAATGAGCCTAAATATCTAATGCCTTAAGTTTTTGTATCAAGTTGAGTTTCAAACATGTGTGTTAGTCTCTTGTGTACACGAAAGCTCCCCAATTATCCCTTAATAACTAGTATTAAAGTTACAGAAAATTGATGCGATTGTGGTTCGAAAATTAATAACCACTTCAAAAAGATACGTGATGGTATTAAATTCTTAATGAATGATTAATAGTTCTCCATAAGGCTCTCGAATGTCACGTTGAATGTTTAATTCTCAATGAAAGTTGACTTCTCACATTTGAGGGAGAGTAATATATACAAGTTAAAAATGCTCCATGTTGAAAATGAATCCCTTTAATTTCGAAGCATGGGAAAAAAATCCATAGAAAGAAAAGAAAGCCACTTACAATGGTCATAATCAATACATTGCTTCGAATAGGGCAAAGTTATTTAGGACCACATACTTCATGTGTTCAGTCGGAATGAAAAGCTCAAAACAGTACGCTGCTTAATTAGTTCTATAGTAACACATGCACAAAATGATAGTGTACTCATTCGACTGTAACACGGAGTATTTGTGTTTCACTTTTTATTCCGGTCAAAATTTATATTATATATTATAATGAAATTGACTGTTTTATAGGTCATTGAAGATTAAATCACTTAAAATACCATATATATATATGTATGTTATTTATATTATATGCTTTTATTATTTCTGTATAGGAATTTGACTTATCTCCATTATTATATTTTCTTTTTTCCAATTTCATATATACATCAAACAAATATCAAAACATCCTTGTTAGCAATGATTTAACTTTATTAATCAATACTTTATAATACTAAGGATCATTTGTGTTGATTTCAATTATTTAATATAAAGATAAAAATATTTAGTATATTAAACAGAATTTGAGATAAAGTGTATCAGATGAAAGTCAAATCCATCCGATATATAGGTTTTGTTCCAGAGAGATTGGGGGTGCGTTGAAAAGAAATAAGGATTATTTTAAATGGCTACTTTTGGGTAATTATATTTGAAAATTGAGAAAAAAATCTTATCAAATATGAAAAATTAAATATGAACAAAGCGAGGAGAGGAGAGGAGACGTAAATTCTACCAATCAACCTACCTGTGATAATTATTTAAAGAATTTTCTTAATGTATGTGTAAACGCAAAAAGCAAGGGAATATGCACAAAAATTAAGAGAATATTCTCTCGGTTCTTGTGTATAATGTGTGCCTTATGGCACACATTAGAAGGACTCTTATTTAAAACACTTGGGTTGTTTTAAGTGTTTAATTTTAATAAATCAATTCCTTGGTGTGTGCAGAAACAGCTTCTACCTAGGCCTAGCCACTCTTTCAAGGTCAACAATGGCTGAAAGAAAGAATGCGCTTCAAAGTTTTGAGAAATATCTGTATGTATTAGTAATGAAGTAGCTACTACTATACTATCAGTCTATCAGTATGTTTGGGTACGGTCAACATTCAACTATTTGTCTTTTTCAGACTTTACAACCAAAAATTATTACTCCCTCTACGTGTTCTATATATAAGAAGTTCCAACTTTTCGTATTTATAGAAAAAGGTTTTATCTTATACAAAATAACATAATAATATTAGTATTAATGTAATTCTTTTCTTCTTCTTTTTTTGACTTTTAAAGTGTGTTTAGACAGACTAGGTGTAAAGAGTTACTTTTGGACACTGGACTCAGCTTTTATAAGTCCACACGCAAGCAAACAAGACCTTAAAAATGAGTGACCACAATGGTAAGGAAACTTGTATTCACCAAGTAAGTAAATACTAAATACTCTCCTACCAAATTATAAGTAAGTAGTATTAAGAATTTTGAATTTGTAGCAGGCTACTGTAACCTACAAGCTTCTTGAATCAATCAGAAAATCATCATAAGTTTAGTTGGTTGTGGTTGGGGTTGGGGTTGGGCCCAAAAAGATAGATAGATATTACTCCATCCGTCCCTTAATATAAGTCGTTTTAGAGTTGTGCACAAGTATTAAGGAAATGATTGCATAACATTAAATATAATATCAATTGTTTATATTGTCCTTGTATTGAAAAAAAAGAGTGTTATTTATTGAGCAAAAAATAGTAAGAGAACCAAAGTTATATTTAATACTTGAGGTAATATTGAAAACTAAGCAATTAATGTTTACTTGAAATTCTCAAACGTCATCTATTAAGTGACAAAAATACTTTTCCAAAACGTTTTATATTAAGGGACGGAGAGAGTACTACTATTTGGGAAAACGACATTTATATGGAGTATCAAAATTAATGTCCCTATATATAGTACTACCTCCATTCCATAATAAGTGACTTTTTAGAAAGAAAAAATTTGTTCCAATTTATTTGTCGTTTACAACTTTCTAGGAGAATAAATTATTTATTTTCCAATCTCACCCCTAACTTCTCTCATTGTCCCAAGAAATGTTCTCCCTTATATTAATAGTTTTCAACTTCCCATAAAGGGGTAGTGATGAAATTTCATACAAATTTTAATTATTAAATGATAGTATTAAATGACTTTTTTAATTCATGTGTATGAAGCTAAAACGACGCTTAATATGGAACCGAGGGAGTATCTATCTATATATCTACCCTTCTCCGTATTCATTCGCTTTTAATGACATTGGTATGCATCTCTCTTGTTTAAGTACTCCTATATTGGACAACGGACGGACGGACATCGCTTTCAGACTCTCAAGTTTTCTTTTCTAATGTTGTTAAATTAATTATGTAGCTCCATCTCTATCTGTAAGTAAGTGAACCAAGTGGAGTATATATAAAGAGCTCTTCTGAGGCGACATTCCACTTAGTGACATTCTAGCGATATTTTTTTTTTTTGGTTTTTTTTTTGTTATGTCTGTACAACACTGTTCTGTTTTGTATATGTATCCAAATCATATCTAAATCACTGTTTTTTTAAAAAAATTTGTTCCAATAAATCATATAAATTATTTGGAAGTCATAACAAAAAAAAAAGCCAAAAAAAAAATGTCGCTAAAATGTCACTAGAAAAATGTCGCCCTAGAATTTTTCATATATAAATCATTTCCACCGATATACCATACCATAAAGAAGACAATGATATATCATTAGAGATTAGCCCCCAGCCTTGCCCGGCCCGGCCCTCCCCGATACGGTATGTTACTACTATTTTACTTATTGCAACTCAAAATAATACCTACTTAATTATACTTAGTCCCTTAAGAAAATCATGTAAATAACTACATTTTTTTTAACTCTTTTAACTTTGTATTTAGCCTTGTAACTCAGATTTCAAAAACCATATTCCTTTTACTGTTAAATAGAGTAGTAGTATCACATTTCAACCAGACAAAGACATCCATAACCATAAATATTAATAAAAGTGAACTTAAAGAAAATAAATGGACTGGACTGGAGCCTCCGATCCAAAGAGTAAATGGGCTATAATAGCTAGGACTGGCTATTAGATGGGGCTTGGGAGCTGTTGATGTTAGCGATGCAAATGTACTGATGAATAGGTAGGGTCAAAACCTATATATGAACTAACTCATTCCACAAGTTAAATGCATGCTCCCCAGCCCAAAGCAAAAATTTATAAGCACGTTCTACCGCCCTCTAGTTTAATGCCAACTATATATATATATATATATATATATATATATATATATATATATATATATATATATATATGTGTGTGTGTGTGTGTGTGTGTGTGTGTGTGTATTACTCCCTCCGTTCAAATTTAAAAGACTGTTGGACAAATTAAAGATCAACTTTATTCTTATGCACGATTGATACACCATGTACATATAAAAATCATATATATGGCTGCATTAAATTAGTTGGGGTGTGTGTATATATATTGATTACTAGTTCCTAATTTTTCAGGTATAATTTAGTAAGGCAACCTTCTTTCTCAGTTTATTTTTTATTCAACATTATAGATCTGTTAGCTAATTATACGAATTTATCACCTCCTCAAGCTAGAGGCCAAGATCGATATATCTATACACATAGATAGATACATGCATGCCTTGTTAATAAAAAAAATTTAAAAATGAGAGCCTCTAAGGCATATTAGGACTTGCCTATATAAGACTTGCAACTTTATAATTTTTTTAAAAATGTATTCCCTTTAATTCAAAAAAATTAAAAAAAAATTGTAAATTTTTATAAATTTTAAGATACAATTTTGTTTCATGTTTACTACTAAATTTATTAAATGTTAGTTTAGTTTAGTAGTGAACTAGTGATACTATGATAATAAATAGTGGTGGCAAATTTAAAATAGAGAACACCATTTTTTTCAGAGAAGATAAATTATATGAGTAGTAAATAAATTTCTTTTTTTGGAAAAAATTAAAATTATTTTCAGAAGTTTGAGGTGTGGGCTTAGGGAATCTGAATATTAAATTAAAATCTATATTTGGAAACGTGGTTATAAAGAATTGAAAGATTCTTCTGAGTTGGAGACATATAATCTTTGGACAGAGTATACGGGACAGTCAGACAGAGATATAGTAATTAAGCATATTATGGTAAACATGGTAATATTAATATATTATGGTGTTAAATAATCCACTTTCAACCATTTAAAGCTACAACCTAAACTAAATATATTATTATGTATGGATCTATGAATACTGCATTTTTAGGTTCCATTAATTCTCCGTACAAGCAATATATATATATCCATGTGAAACAAGTAGAAGATACAATGGCGAAGGATTTAATGAGTGTAGAAGCTGGACAGACTCATGATTCTCTTCATCGCCATGCAAAGGATTACGTGGATCCACCACCGGCACCCCTTTTTGACATGGTCGAGCTCAAAAAATGGTCTTTTTACAGAGCTCTTATTGTGGAGTTCGTCGCCGCCCTACTCTTCCTCTATGTCACCGTCGCCACCGTCATCGGCCACAAGAAGCAAACCGAACCCTGTGGCGGTGTTGGCCTTCTCGGCATTGCTTGGTCTTTTGGTGGCATGATTTTTGTCCTCGTTTACTGCACTTCCGGCATCTCTGCTATATATATATATATGTGTGCTACCTTATTGCACCAACCAGTACATGAAATACTATACACTTCCACTAAAATAGATTACGTTAGTTCATAATTATTTATTTGGTGTATTTGTTTATAACTGAAATTATAACAAATACATATTTACGGTAACAAATGTAACCGAAAGTTATAAATTAACTAATTATGTATAGTTAAGGACTCCATAGTAATTAACATATATAGTTTGAATAAATAAAATTAAGAGAAAAAACAATGACACAAGATACTAAAAATAATGTTGTTTATTGGTTGACTACATATGCATGTAGGTTTTATTACAAGTACGTGGCCACATTAATCCGGCGGTGACGTTGGGACTTTTCTTGGCACGGAATGTATCAATGATCCGGGCGGTGGCGTGCATGGGGGCGCAGTGTCTGGGGGCAATGTGTGGCGTACGGTTGGTGAAGGCATTCATGAAGCATGACTATAATGCGCTAGGAGGTGGTGCCAACTCGATCGGTCGCACCGGATTATTCAAAGGGCACTGCCTTGGGTGCAGTGCAGAGATCATTGGCACTTTCGTTCTTTTCTATACCGTTTTCTCCGCCACTGATCCCAAAAGAAGCGCACGTGACTCCCATATCTACTTAATTAAGACATGCATTTTTAATAGAGATTGATTATATATATATATATGGAAAATGCCATGCACTATATATTATGAGTAGTTGATGAGAGTTTGAGATTTTGTGATAATAATAATAATTGGGTTTTGATTTGCTGTACGTACGTGGGTTAATTTTATTAAACCTATGCATGCACTTGGCATATGTGCATGCATAGGTGCATGTTGGCTCATTTGTCAATAGGGTTTGCAGTGTTTATGGTGCACTTGGCAACCATTCCGGTTCCTGGAACTGGCATCAATCCAGCTAGAAGTTTTGGTGCTGCTGTCATCTTCAACAATCCCAAAATCTGGGATATATCAAGTATGTTAACTACTCCCTTTTCAATTTCTAAGAGGATATACATAGTGCTACCATATAAGTATCTAGTTAATTATATATATATATATATATATATATATATATATATATAAACTTGTGATATAAATAGATGAGTGAACGTTTAATTAATTCATGCTGCATGTACGTATAATATATGTACATATATGCAGTGGATATTCTGGGTGGGGCCATTTGTGGGAGCACTAGCAGCAGCTGCATATCACCAGTACATATTGAGAGCAGGCGCCGTAGTCAAGGCGTTGGGATCATTCCGTAGCAATCCTGCCAACTAATTAGTAATTTATTTCTCAACATCTTTCTTCTTCTC
Organism: Aralia elata; assembly: GCA_034770075.1. Lineage (NCBI taxonomy): Eukaryota > Viridiplantae > Streptophyta > Magnoliopsida > Apiales > Araliaceae > Aralia > Aralia elata. Next base: position 823,765 of record CM068386.1, on the reverse strand, counting down.
TCTCTTTAATTCTCTCTCTTCAGATATGTAATCGTAATTTGTGTTTTAGTCTTTCATATGCGTATTATGCTGTTTAGTTTCTTCAGATCAAGCAGTGATGGTTTTATTACTTGTTTTTATATATACATACATCGCTCCCATTCCTTGCAAGTGTCATCTTTGAGTAAACATATATAGATTAGGTAATGTAAATAGTGCTATTGCTAATCAGAATATATAAAATATTGACGACAGAAGATTGTCTTGTTGGATTAAAGTAAAATTTGTAGCAAAGATGAAGGAAAAACAAAATAAATTAAATGTGTACGTATCACCATCACGTAAAATAGCATAATATTATTAAATCCACTACTTTAGTTTACTCAAACTCGAAAAGCATATGCAATTGTGGAAGCCAACAGTTGCTTTGTAAATCTCAACTTAAGAACGATAGCTTCATTAATACATTGAGGCAACCACTTAATTCCTATCTGCTTCAAAACTATATATCAACACATGACAAGGTTGCCCAATATAAAGCACACCCAGTGGCGACTTGCTAAACCAAGAGCAGGATTTGAAAAACCGAAAAAGTAAAAAAAAAAAAATTGCATCAGAAGACCAAAGTTCAGTCCAGGTTTGTGAAGATATAGTTCTATAATGGCAAAAGTACGTAAGACGGGGCAGGGAATGAACTCATGCTAGAAGGTTTGCATCCACATGCCTGGAATGGATGGCTTCCATGCTCATAACAACTAAAATCCAAACTCATGTCATCAGCAATCTCACCAATGATGGCTGCCAGCTTGCTCCCTTCACCAAGTCGTTCTAACAACTTGAAATCTTGGAACCCAACTATCATTTTACAGAAAAAGTACAAATAGTCAGCAACTCACGATCATAAAAAGATTGAAATTGATATTTTCATATGATTCCCCCTCACATGCATGAATAGTGAGTGAAATCCATATTCATGTGAGAGACACACGAGAAAATATCATATTTCTATGTGAAAATATTAATTTCCGTATGTCCTGAAAAGAGACAAGTTCACAAAACTATATGCACAACAGTTTAAAAGCCTGAAATTGTTTGCTGAAAAGATAAAAGTTGGGATTTCAAGTTTTCTGAAGAAAAGATTAGTTAGTTCTGTACTTGCTGGTTAATACTGCTTCCATGCAACAAGAGTTTTGTTTGGTATATCATAGGAGTGTATGTTAATGAAATTTACTAGCGAGTACTGTGGAGCAGGCAGAAGATGGTCAACATTTGTTAACAAAACAGATGGTGCCATACAAAAAAAATATCTTTAGGACATTGTGATTTCAAAGAACCATAGTAGTTGTGTGTATGCAGGGGCGGATCTAGAAAAGAAATCCAGCAGGGGCAGATTTTGGTGATTTGACGGGGGTTCGGGGGCTATGCCCCCTAGCTATTTTTTTTAGATAATTTTGTGTTTTTCGGCCAGTTATATACGTAAAACATGTATTTGGTTACAATATTGTTAATATAACAAGTCAACAACCCTTTGAGACCAATTATTTTATGCAACAAATATATAATTCTATAATATACAATAAATAAATATTCATAAATCATTACTTAAAATAAAAAGAAATTTCAAAATAAATAAACATTTAGATAGAATTTAAAAACTTGCTTCGATTACTTTCATAGTTCAACTTGAATGATTTTTCCAAACACTTACAATTTCAATTGTATGTATAAAACCTCAAACAAAATTTGCTTTCTATATTCAAATAAAATCAAGTAACAACACATAAGAAACCCGAAAGCATACATCCAATTATCCAAATTAACCATAAATTATTTCATTCTCATTTCACTATGTGTAAAAAACAATCATTCTGCCACCCAAAAAATATACAAAAAGAGATAAAAGATATTAATATTGATTAAACTAAATTTTACTGAAAACATAATCAACGCATAAACTTATTTTCTTTTAATAAATCGAGTTTAACTTTTAATACATCAGTTACTAATTTACTTTGTACTTTGTAGAATTAGATTAGTATGAACTTGCCTCCTTTTAATACATCGAATTTAACTTTTTTATTAATCTGCCCCCTTAAGTTTATTAATTTATAAATTCTGCCCTACTACTATACCTATAAAAAAAAAAAAAAAAACTCAAGCATGGGGAAAAAAATCCAGCATAGGCAGCTGCCTATGCTGCCCTCCAAATAGATCCGCCCCTCTGTGTATGTGTGAGTGTGTATATATAGAATTGGATTGTTCAATTATAAATGGAACTCCTCAAACAAAAACACACCGCACACATGCACGCACACAAAGTCATGCACTAACATGAATTAAGTGCTACAAGTACATATCGTGGAATTTGGATCCACTTTGCCAATTCGAGGAGGATGCAAAATAAAAATCAATTCCAACCAAAATCAAATGACATTAGTTATTAACTCAACTTCAGACAGATGCCAGCAGATGCTAGATAGCTGGGTTTCATGCTCTGGAAATTTGTACAGTTCCGAATCACTAAAAAATTAGAATCACACTGCACCATTGTTATCCCTATACTTTCATCATTTTCATCCGATGATGCTTTTCTTACCCTCTAATGGATTGTTTGGTTAAACGTGTCTAGGACTAAGAGGACTTTATTTAAGAGTTGGAGTATCTTATTCTTTCTTTAAGATATACTCTTAGTATACCTTAGAATCATATTATGAAAGTTTTTAATCAAATTATAATTACAATCTATATATATATATATATACAATAGGAAACAATTAAAAATATATCTATACTAATTTATTCTATCTTATTGCATAAATTTTATATTAATCACAATTTAATTTCATCATATATGTTGACATATATCTCATTTCCTTACATTTTAATATGAGCTTAAGTTACTACGTTATAGTAACTAAGTTTAAAATATTTACTTAAAAATACCTAATAAGTTATGTGGTAGGAAAAAAAAAACCCAAATAATGTATTCTTTTGTGCATTGAAAATATTGTACTCATTTTATTGTTTTATTTCAAATAAGTTGAAGCAAAACTAATTTTTTTAGTTTTTTTAGGAATCTAATTTATAAAGTCAGAGAAAAAAATTAATAATTTTTTTTGAGTTAAATACACTTTGAATTTTCTAAGTTTATCTTATTTTACACATTGTATCTTATATTTCAAAACGTGATACTTTACATTCTGCACTTTTAGTGAATCGGCACATAACACCTTCCAGTCCAAAATTCGTTGCTAAAAGTCCGCAAAATCCGTTGTTAGAAGGTGTTATGTGCTAGTTCGCTAAAAGTACATGTTGCAAAGTGTCACATTTTGAAGTATAATATGCAATGTGCAATATGGGGTAAAACATTAGGGGTATAAACTGACATATTCGAATATGAATACAGTGATATCCGTATATGAAAAAAATAATATTTTATTTGTATTCGTAGTTGATATTTGACGGATTTCTTAAGGTACCATTCGAATTCGAAATTCGAAAAACTATTCAAATTCGAATATTATTTGTTTTCAAATAACTATCCAAATTCATTGACATAATTAATTAAAATTAGTAAATAAATAATTTAAAATTTAAAAAAAATATTATTATGATATTAATATAAAATGGCACAATCATCAACCATATGATTTAATTATAAAATTTAGAAGAAAAAAATAATCACTCCATTTAATAAAATATCTTTATAGAACATATTAAAAAATATTATATATTTATAATAAGACCCATTTTTTACTCGAGATTATGATACTACTTATCTAATTCGATAAATATGTTGACAGACGGATGTTAAACATATACGAATATACATATATCCGTATTCATATCCGTTTATCTGCGAATATCTCTAGTCGAATAATATCCGTTTAAGCCGAATACGAATAATATCCGTTTTAAACGAATACGAACACAAATAAATATTTTATTTTTCGGTTACCATTTACAACTTTAATAAACATGGAGGATACAAAGTATATTTAATTCTTTTTTTAATGTAAACAATTTTGTAAAATCTTTTTATATTCTAAATTTAAAAACAATAACTTTTTAAACTCAAAAACTTTCATTTTCTCCTATTGTTTCGACTTCTTTTATTAATTATTAATTCCTATTTTCTCATTCAGTCGAATTGGGCCAGTCCAATATATTCAAAGAAAGCACAACTAAGCTACCCGCACGGCCGCACCGTCTGTGATAACGGCTTGTCAAACTGATCCATTAAAAGCCCGCATTTCATCGTCTAGGGTTTAAGCGTTATACGGAGGAGTAACTAACTAAACCCATCTTCGTCCATTGCAAATCTTACATCATCAACCTCTGTTGCGGCTTTCTGCTAATTTGCGCAAGGAGGGCTAAGTGTACACTTCCATGGGTTCCAAAAACAAGAAGAAAAATTCGAAGAGAGAGAATAACGGCGCCGATGGTGCTCAAGGTAGCGGCGGCGGCAGCCATGGGAACAACCAGAACGTGATAACGGACCCTCGGTTCGCGTCCGTACATTCGGATCCTAGGTTTCAGAATCCTCCGAAGCACAAGTCTAAGGTGGCAATTGATTCTCGTTTCAATCGCATGTTCACCGATAAAAGCTTTACTTCTTCGTCGATTCGTATTGATAAGCGAGGCAAAACAAAGAAGGATTCTTCATCTCAGAATCCTCTTAAACATTATTACCGCCTGGATGAAGATGAAGATGAAAAAGAGAAAAAACGTAAAGCAGATGTCCAAAGCGATGAAGAAGAGACGGACGAGAGTGATAGTGAGAGTGAGAATGAGAAACTGAAAAAAAGACTTGAGGAATCGTCTGATTCGGAGTTGCAAAGTGAATCTGAACCGTCGAATTTGGAGGAAGAAGATGATCATGTTAGTGATGTGGACAGCGATACTTCCTCAACTGGTTCAGATTCGGATGACGGGGTTTATTCAGAGGAAGAAGAGACTCTTGCGCAGGTAAAATTTTAAGCTTATTATAAATATTTTCTTCATTTTATTACCAATTGAATACTGGAATTAGGGGGAAGAAAATGAAAATGGTTTAAAGATGTGACCTTTATTTGAAGCAGGAGGAGAATGTACCGGAAATTGAGAAAGAAACTCACAGACTTGCAGTTGTTAATATGGATTGGAATCAAGTGAAGGTGAGTTATCTGAAAAATTCTTTGTTTATTAGTTCAAATTTATTTCCATCTGTCAAAGAAATTGATTTAATAGAGCCATAATATGCAAGCAAACTTGCTAGCTGTTAGATGTTAATGATTCAATGTTCATTAATGTCACAATAACATGTGTCATTTTGTTCAGTTAGATTCTTTCTGAACCATTTTGCTCTCTATAACAGGGTGTTGGATTTTACAAATTTTCTTCATATTTTCCTTTCATTATTCTTGTGGTAGCTTAACCAAAACTGGTATTTATGGTTATCTTTTCTGTTTGTTGCAATCTTTGGTCTGCTGAGAGTTATTGTTCTTTATGTAGGCAGTTGACTTGTATGTGCTGTTAAGCTCATTTCTGCCTAAAGGGGGGCAAATTTTGTCAGTCTCCGTCTATCCATCTGAGTTTGGAATGAAGCGAATGGAAGAGGAGGCAGTGCAGGGTCCGGTTGGATTGTTTGATAATGACAACGAAAATGTAAATGAAGATGATGATGATGATGATGATGAAATTGATATAGAAAAATTGCGTGCCTATGAATTAAGTAGGCTAAGGCAAGTCAGTCGGATTTTGCTATTGCATTTTTTAATGTTTGTCTTCCTAAATATTTAGTCTTTAGTTAGCTACCATGCGCTTACTTTACTGCCATACTAATACGTGGATGCATACGTTACTATCTCATTCTCAAGTCCTGGTCGAAACAAAACGGTCTTACCTTTTAAATTTAACCTGCTTTCAATATTCCAAGAGGAAATCAAGAGCAGAAAAAGGAGAAATAGCCTCTCATTTTGGTTTATAAATTTTTTCTTTCCATCTAGAAAAGAATCTAAACTACATCCCTCTAGTATTCGCTCATCTCAAACTTAGCATAAGTACAATACAGAAACATGAAAACCTCAACTAGAGTTTCAATCTCTTCTACTATCTTTGCGTAACAAAATTTCTCTTATCACTTTCCTTTTTCTGGTTGTGTTTTCACCATGTCAGGTACTATTATGCTGTGGTGGAATGTGATTCAATTGCTACAGCAGATTACCTTTACAAAAGTTGTGATGGTGTTGAGTTTGAAAGATCATCAAATAAGCTGGACTTGAGGTTTATTCCAGACTCAATGGAATTTAAACATGCTCCTCGTGATGTTGCTACTGAGGTAATATGTCCTTCCACTTGATATATGGCTATAATAAGGAGTTTATTTATTTCTATTGGTCAATATGTGGAGTATAGTTATTATGCTTTTTACAAAAATATGTAAGGGTTTTGATCAAACAACTTTAAACTCTTCAAGATGTATCACATTAAATTGTGTCCCAAACCAATGGGAATAAGTCTATTCTAAAGTTTCAGAAGAACACACCTTTTTATCCTAATTGATTAGTAAAAAGGGGCCCGGGGAGGGGGAGTAGAACTTGGTAATGCTTTCGCCTGTCGTTATAGATTATTATGCTTTTGCATGCCAATTCCTTAACTAGCTCAGTTTGATCTAGTAAATTGGTTATTACTGTAATGATTAAAAATCTCTTCCTTTCTTTGATCTCCTCTCTTCCAGGCACCAGGAAGCTACGAAGGTATTGATTTTCAGACTCGAGCTCTGCAGCAGAGCAAAATTCATCTTACATGGGATGAAGATGAACCACAGCGTTCCAGGACCTTGAAGAGAAAATTTAATGCTGACCAGGTTGGTAACATTTGTTTTTTCGTTTTGAATATTACTGCTGATCCTGCAGTCTCTCAAGTTTTTTATATATTTGTATGACTGTTGTATATTTGTGCTTAATCTGATAGATGGGAACACTGAAACTTTATCTCTCCCTATGTTTCTTCATATTATCACTGTATGAAGATTATTAGTGATTAGTCTCATAATTCTGTTGATATTTCTGTTTTCCTACATAGCTAGCTGAGTTGGAATTGAAGGAGTTCCTCGCTTCTGATGAAAGTGGAACTGATGAAGGCGAAACTGATGATGACATGGAAGATAGATCTGACAAAAGACATAAGAAACAAGATATGTACCGTGCTCTGATCCAGTCTGGAGATGGCTCTGATGGAGACGAGGAGAAGGATGACCAGGACATGGAGGTCACTTTCAATACCGGATTGGAGGATATAAGCAAACGAATTTTAGAAAAGAAAGATACAAAATCAGAAACAGTTTGGGAAGCTTATCTTCGAAATAGAAGAGAGAAAAAGAAGGCAAGGAAAAACAGATCCAAGGATTCATCAGAGGATGAGAGTAGTGACACTGATAGAGAACCAACAGAAGAACCTGACGATTTCTTTGTTGAAGACACCCATGTTAAAAAAAGTAAGGAGGCCCAAGGCAAAAGTGCCCGAAAAGGAAAGCAGACTCAAGAAACTGCAGAAAAAGCTGAAGCAAGTATAGCAGAGCTTGAATTATTGCTTGCTGATGAAAATGGAGATACAAACTTGAAGGGATACAACTTGAAACCTAAAAAGGCCAAGGGGAAAAAGGGTAAAGAAATTCCAGATGAGGGGAAAATACCAACTATCGACCAAGATGATCCACGATTTTCCTTTCTCCTCGCTTCACCTCTCTTTGCTTTGGATCCCACAGATCCTCAATTCAGAAGGTATTTCCTATGCGTCGCATATTTTCATTTAATTATGCTATACAGTTTTTATGACTCTGCCTTCTTAAATGGGTCATATTTTACCGACACCCATCTGTCAAATTATCTCTGTTTAAATTCCCAAGGGATGAATAACTGATTTATAATGATCTTTTACCAAACTGCATGGAGTTTGATGTTTGCCTTTCAAGAACTGCTTTTCTCATCTGCTACATGTCTTACAGGAGTGCAGCTTATGCTCGGCAAGTTGCACGGAAGCAACAAAAGGATGACCGGGAGGAGATGGGTAGAAATGAACATCCAAACTTGCATGGACAAGCACATATGTCTGATGGCGCAGAGACAGGCAAAGACAATCAAATACTCCCTGATGGTTTGGCCACAAAGAAAGATAAGCATGAGTTATCTTCACTAGTCAAGTCAATTAAGATGAAGTCCAAACAACTTCAAGTGTCCTCCAATGATAAGGTGTTAGGAACGAAAGGAAAGATCACAAATAAATTGACAAAGGACAGGGACAGGGTTTTGTGAAGCCAAAACTATACAAGGGAGAATTCACTAAAGATATAAGTGCGGAGGAAGTATTTAATGGAAGGAAAGAGAGAAAATTTGCAGAAAAAGCAAGCACGTAGTGCAGAGAAGGCAACAAAGGGTTGCCGAACGCAACAAGCAATCCCCCTGAAGTACTTTCGAAGCTCAAGAGATTCAGTAAATTCTCAGCATTTTGTAGCGAATTTGATTTTGGTTGTTTCAAGTTAAATTCTATTTATTCATGTCTCCTGTATGTCTGGTTCAATTATTTGGATTTACATCACAAATCTTCTCCTAGTAAGGCGCGAAGACGGTTGAGTCTCCCCTTTTTTAGCTATTTTTTATTGACATAATGTTAAGAATTGTTTCACCCTACTTTGCTGCAACCTTAAAACAAAAAACAAACGAATATGAATGTCTGAACTCTGTTTGGAGAGATATAAAAGGGGTCATTTTAGGATTCCATCTCTTAATATCATGTCCAAGATTATCAAAAAACACTTGGTTTTTAAGATATATATGTTTTCATTGCTACCATAGGGTATATAACTCTACTCGAGACAAGTATATAACTCTCACTCCTTTGACAATAAAAAGAACTATTCTCAGAGGCTCTAGAGTATAGTGTCTAAAATTGGCAGTCTTCGTGCAGGCCATAACAAGGTGCCATCTTTTCAAAACTATACTTTATTTGCACGGACAAAAAGAAAACTAAGATGGAAACTTTAATAATAATAATAATAATAATAGCTTCAGTCTTTATTCAAAATGGAGAATCATACCAAACAACTTTAGCAAAATCATAAAACGTAAAAAGATGATTTCTTGTTTCCTCAGCCTGATGACAAAAGGCAGACAGACAGACAAAAAACTAATACCATTATTTTTTTTTTTTTTTTTGGTTCTATTATGGTTCAAAGGCAAGGCACTGTTGACTACTTTCCATAAGAAGCCATAGAACCTGTTCTTTAACTGTGTCAGATATGTAATTACTGGGTAAAAAAAAATACTCTTTTCACAAGTTTCTCTCTCACGTGTAAATACCCATTCTATTCTCATGTGAGGAGACTACGTTGAATTAACAAAAATCCACGTGGAAATAGTGATCCTCTTTTATATATTTCTTCTGCCTCAGAAAATGATTCATCCTAACAAACGAATCAATGTTGATATTAAGAAACTAACCGGGTCACTTGAGAAGGAAAAATGGAAAGGCCAATCATCCAAATAATATGGAAGAAACCTGTAAGCAGTCCAGCCGAGCTGATAGTGTAATGATCATATTTTTGATTAAAGAAAATGAACAATGTAGAAAAATTACATAATGCCGTAAACGATGCCGCTTTATTTTTCTCAATTATTATACAAAATATTGCATAAATATGACCTTATATATACAAACCCAGTCTTGGAATTAATACTGAGAGGCATGAAAGAAAATTGAAAGAATACAAGGCAAAGAAATGACAATAAATTAAATATACTAAGGCTAAAAACAAGACCTCACAAGGAAAGAATGATTAAATAATGACTAAAAAGATGACAAGAACCATCAGAAGTGAGTAACCAAAGGAACCCAAGCGAGGAGAATGGTTCCCTGGAAGTGTAGGCTGCGGTGGAGCTGGACTTTCTATGGCAGGACCACTATTGTTGCCTGACCTGGCTTCTGGCTCTAGAGTGTCAGCAGGAGGAGGAGGTGTAGCAGTAGTAACAGGAGGTGCTGCAGATTTTGGGGGTTTCATCGGAATAGTAGATTTCTTACCATCATAACCTGTGAACAAAAACTATTTAAAATTAAAAGCCCCAGATACAGACGCCCTTGCATGCACACAAAAACCACTTTCACAGTTAACTGATATTAACAGGATTATTATACTCACAATCAGATGCCTTCCAACCCAAAACCATCTTTTCACGATCAAATACAATCTTGTAACCAGTCATGAAGTTCTCTGGATAAAGATCAATTATAAATGTCATAACTATCATTCAATATATTAGAACACTACAGGAACCGATATCATATAAGTAATGACGGCCTTCGAAATTCAGAAGCAAGCAAATTCATAAAACAATGATAACAAAAATAAATATCTAATCCAAGCAATTCTCCAGTTTGAGACGCTAGCTTCTTCATTGTGCAGGTACCTGTGGAAGTCATTTGTTGTTATTTTTCACGCTGCTTTAGATATGAATAAATCTGTGTCTACTGGTAGCAGTTATCTTGGAGCAGCTATTTCCTTCTGATTATCTCAAGTTAAGGCCTTAAAAAATAAACATTTAACTACAAGAATCTAGTTTCTTTACCATCTTACTACACCCTCCAATCCAAAAGTGACAGTGCGATACATTTTCCATGATTTATGGGCATATAAATTATTCGTACTGATAGAAATAGATGATCATGATGATGAGAATGCCTACTCCTGTGATTGAAATGTTTGTATATATATATATATATGGGTCCCCATACATAGCAACCGGTTGCTATGGACACTATTCCAGCAATTATGATCCTAGCCGTTGATCTCGATAATAAATGGTCGAGATTGGACTCATTTTCCCCCCTGCCACAACAATCTGTTGCGGCAGCAAAAGAGCCTATTGCGGCAGCAAAAGAGCTTGTTGCGGCACAACTAAAGACCAACATGCCCATGCCGAACAAGCTGTTGCGGCATGTAAGAAAGAAAAAAAAAACTAAGTGTGTTGTGGTAGGCAAGAAAGAAAAAAAAACCTAAGTGTCTAGCCGCAACAAGCTGTAGCGGCAGGCAAGGAAAAGAAAAAAAAAACTAAGTACCAATATATATGCTACTAGTTCCAGGAGGGATAGAAGAGAGATGTTAGGTAAACAAGTGCAATCAAAATTATTAATTAATATTTTAGATGAGTAATATGTACCATTTGATTGGTCAAATTGGATTCACCAGGGCCTCATGGAGATGGGTGGTCATCAGCAGTACACTCCTCTCCACAATCAAACCCCATTGCATCTATAATAATTTGTCTAATTGATTTGACAAAACATACACACAAAATGGTATAATTAACTTGCTCCGAAAATTATAAAATTGACTTTTTAGAAATTCTCTTGAAATATTTTTAAATTTAAAATTAATATGAATATATTTATTTATTTATTGAAAATACAGTTACGGAATATATTTAATATGAATATATAAAATAAATAGTATATAAAATATATTTAATATGAATATGAACATATTAAATATATTTAATATTAATATTAATATATATTATTATTAATAAATATTAATATAATATTAATATTAATAAATATTAATATAATATTAATATTAATATATATTATTAATATAATATTAATATTAATATAATATTATTATTAATATTATATTAATATATTTAATATTAATATATATATTAATATTAATATTAAATATATTTAATATGTTCATATTCATATTAAATATATTTTATATACTATTTATTTTATATATTCATATTAATTTTAAATTTAAAAATATTTCAAGAGAATTTCTAAAAAGTCAATTTTATAATTTTCGGAGCAAGTTAATTATACCATTTTGTGTGTATGTTTTGTCTAATTAATCAGACCAATTATTATAGATGTAATGGGGTTTGATTGCGGAGAGGAATGTGCTGCTGATGACCACCCATCTCCATGAGACCCTGGTGAATCTAATTTGACCGATCAAATAGTACATATTACTCATCCAAAATATTAATTAATAATTTTGATTGCACTTGTTTCCCTTAACATCTCTCTTCTATCCCTCCTGGAGCTAGTAGCATATATATTGACACTTAATTTTTTTTTTCTTTTCCTTGCCTGCCGCTACATCTTGCTGCGGCTAGACACTTACTTTTTTTTTCTTTCTTACCTGCTGCAACACACTTAGTTTTTTTTTCTTTCTTACCTGCTGCAACAGCTTGTTGCGGCAAGGGCATGTTAGTCTTTAGCCGTGCCGCAACAAGTTCTTTTGCTGCCGCAACAACTTGTTGCGGAGTTGTTGCGGCAGGGGGGAAAATGAATTCAATCTCGGCCATTCATTATCGATATCAACGGCTAGGATCATGGTTGTTGGAATAGTGTCCATAGCAACCGGTTGCTATGGATGGGGACCCTATATATATGACAACTTCTAATCAAACTCGGACTTGCAAGGAGTGAGTGAGCTGGCAAGGACATAAAATAACCCAAAGGTCATAGGATCTAATACCCACACTTTGGGCCAAATTAATCTATTTCAAAAAACCAGAGTTTGTTCTCAAACATTTCCCCTTAGTTTAATGCTATAATATATTCGGCAAATTCCACATTGTAAGAATATTGAACATGTTCCTGGCGCATTTTCCAGGTCTATTTTCAGTGAGAAATATATTTAAGTCACGGTAAGGAAAAGCACTAAATTTCATGAGTGAAGTCCTCCAAAAAGTTCAAATAAAGCAAGCAATGGGTACTAACATTTAATATGGCAATCTTCTCTTCTTCTAATTCTTCTTCTCTTTCTTTTTTTTCCTTTTTTTGATAAGTCAAATATGGTAATCTTTTACAATTTCTAGTAAAAACTGAATAGGGCCAATTATTATAAAGAAAAATTATTAGCACTAAATTCCATTGGTTTAGAAAGTAATCTACATAAAGAGGGGAACAAAATAAAACTCCAAGTTAACCGAGTGGGATTCGTCGATTTATGAAAATTTGGGCATTAAGGGAGAGGAGAGCTGATTAGCCTACATTAGCATCTGAAGCCAATTTGACTCAGTGTGAAGTAAAGGAAGACAAATCCACAGCAGAGAAAGGCATTGATGCTAAGCTAAGGATACCCCAACTAATCGAAAGCATTAATCTCCATTAGACAAGAAAGTAATAAAGATAACACTTACGTCCAATGATATTGATATCCCCACTCTTGACAAGGCCCAAACAATATATGCGTCCACCCTCCTGGAAATCATGAGATGAAATTAGTATATCCCAGAATATAGGCTAGGAAACTAAACGACAAAAAGTAAATTCATACCTCACTAGAGATAGGTACTATTGGATCAGTAACATAAAATTGTTTCCCCCCTTGCATTGTAAGATTTACATTGGCAACCCCAAAGCTGTTTTGATTTGCACTGTATTGAGAGAGGGAGAGTCAGTCCTTGAGGGTCAGGAAAAAAAGCAGAAGATTAATTTGTGATATTAATAACCACAGCGGTTTGACCTTAGTTCATAGCAATACTCGAAAGGAATTCTGGAATCAGATGGAAGCCGTTTCTCTTGAGCCAGGGAATCAAACTGCAAAGTTAGAAAAATTGTTTTACACTCGCAGGATAAACAGTATATATCAAGATAATGTCACAAAATATATTTATTGAAGTACTCACATTCTCAGATAAAATTGTATAAGCAGGATCGGTCAAGTACGTAAATGAGGTACCAGAGTCAAAGATTGCATTGAGATTAAAATCAGTGACATTATCTCCCACACTTATTTGTGTAATGCTGATGTTATAAGTGGGACTGGTAGATGATCCCAAGGAAAAAAAAGGTAAGTTAAATTAGCACATCAATTTCTAAAGGAAAGTAAAAATAAAGAGCTCAGTGGATGCCATGAGTATTGCACATGTCTAAATGACCACTTACTTAAATTGATCAACATTAAACGGTGTTTCTAACTGGTCTGAGCTGCCTTTATCACCAAACCTAATTCTCCCAATTCCATTAGGTCCAAAGCACATGGAGAAAGAATCTGCAGCAAGCCCTCCACTTGCTAAAATGCTAGGAACAGAGATCTTCTCCATACCAAGTCCAAAGAGACCATTAGGAGCTGCACCATCCAAAAATGAACCTGTTTGAACCATTCCACAGCTGAAAAATAACACAATAAGGTCAGAAGTGCTACCAAAAAACAGTTTGCTAAAGAGACATCAGTTTAATAAGAAACCATGATTTTATATATATACATATATTTGTTTTTTGTCTAGGCCTCTAAGAACTAATCAAGATATATTTATACATAAAAGTGATACAACGTCATTATAATTCTAAAAATAAAGCTAAGGATGATTAGTAGTGAACCCAAAAAATCTGTCTGAATTCTTAAGGTTTCAAAATCGTCATTTACCCCACCCTTCCCATCACCCAAACTAACATTTGAATTGCAAAGAATACAGCTTGGCATCATCAAAACAGTCGATGCTAATAATTACATCAGATTCTCAGTTAATGTTGTCAGTATTCACGGAGAACACAATACTTGACATGAACCGGCCAATTGAGCCACAATCTTTTGACAAATATATATATATGAGTCCGGATCTTAAGCATACCCTCTTAAATGGCATACCAAACATACCCCCTTTAGCGACGGACCGGGCGACGGTTTGGTCCGTCGCCATAGGTCCGGTCCGTCGTCAAAGCCTTTAGCGACGGGTCCGTCGCTAAAAGTTGCCCGTCGCTAACGGCTTTGCCGACGGACCGGACCTATGGCGACGGTCCAAACCGTCGCTAACGGGGGTATGTTTGGTATGTTATTTAAGGGGGTATGCTTAAGATCCATTCTGTATATATATATATATGTATATATATATATATATATGTATATATATATATATATGACGATACGTACCCAAATTTTATTGGCGCCTCAACGACTTCCAGTTGATTGTCATCTGTAGTTAAGTGCAACACATCTTCCACCAATAGTCCAGTGGATGATGTATTACTCGAAAGATATCGAACTTGATAAGGACAAGCATTAGGTGCAGCAGAGCATTGCCTTTGTTGTTGACAAAAAGTACTACTGCAGGGGACAGATGTGCTTGTTGAGGATATATTAGGACTGTAAATGTTGAAGTCAATTTGCTGTTTCACAAAAACGTCATAGATGTTATGCTAATGTACAAAATTTGAAACTAGTGAGCAAATCAAAATCCGTGCATTGGTTCAAATGTCACAGAAACTTGAAGGTAATTATCATGATCTTATATAAAAGAAAAACCGAAAAAAGAAAAGGAAAAAATCATCTCAAGTATAGTAAACTTCAAATATAATCACATACATCTCCAGATCTTGTCGTCAAGCTGTGTACACAACTAACACAATCGCAGGGTAACCAGAACAGGTCACTTCCAGTGTCAAGTGCCACCAGAAACCATAAGCTAGGTGTACCCACAGAGACATTCGCGTAATGCAAGCTGAAATTCCCACAGACAAATAGAACAGAAGTTATTACAGAGAAATTGTTAAGAGAAACTTCAAATCTCAAAGTTAATTAAAAGTTTTAAGTATTACCAATCCCTTTGTTTACCTAATAAAGCATTTCCAAACACTGAAGAAACTAGCAACTTCACTTGAGTGTGGCTTATATAATAGCTAGGCCTAATGCTAGTAAGATAAAGAGTCTTTAATTTTTCAACTTCCAATGAGCAATATATTTATACAAGTTTAGATTTTAATTGGGGTCTTGACTAATGCAGGACTGAAAATTTTAGACGCACAATTGCCCTCAAATTATGGCTCCTATTTATTAGCTACAAGTTTACGCAAATGATATCCAAAGGTCCTACACAAACTTCATTTGGCTTTATTTCTTGAAAACTATTAAAACTGATTTTAGCAATAATATTTTTTTCTCCCACAAATTTAACAGCGGCATTAAATATCTAATCCAAGTAGCTCAAGCTGGGAATGTCATAACGAACTAATAAATTATCTATCCTCTTGCTACTCATTTCATTAAGTTTCCCCACTAATTGAACAGATATACCCCAAAAAATAAAAACTATAGAACAACTCAGAGTAAAGATGACATACAATCCCAAAGAACGTAAACGGTAAGTCTCGTTGCCGCCTAAGAAAGTGAGCGGCGTGGAGTCACCGGTGTCAGCCAACCGACGGCCGCGAATGAGGCGATCACGGCGAGCCATGGCGGCGAAGTAATCATAACTACCCTTTTCAGGCAACCCATCAAGGTCCAAAATTCCCTTAACAGGATCGGAGTACCTGTGATGTACATCAAATCCGAAAGTGCCAAACGCGTCGCTAATCTGCGAACCCGAAGCTACAACTATCAATACAAGAATGAATAGATAATTATTAGTAAAAAAAGGCATCTGGGTTTTGTCAGAGAGGATCAAAATTTATTCTTTCTGTGAAAGCTGGAAGAATGAAAGACAAATATATACATATACATATATATATATAGAGAGAGAGAATGATAATATTAAAGAATTGGAAGGTTCGGAAGAGAGAGAAAACTAAGTAGTAGTATTTGTGACACGTTCGAACCTGAAAGAAGAGAAAGGGAAGTTGCAAGTTATTTCAATGGATGCAAAAAGTCGTCGGCCGTTTGAAGACGAAAGCTCTTGCGCCGAGTCATTCAGGTCAAATGTGTGAGAGAGAGGCAGAAAGAAAGAGAGATGGGTTGGCTCCACTACCACCTGGCTGCTAAATGGGTTGCTTTGGATTCTCTGTCTGGACGAACAAAAGATTTACTCAAATTTTCACTGCCATTTAAATTTTTATTTATTTATAATTGCTTTGAGTTATAATACAAAAAGATTTTGTTTTGTAGAATTAAATACTCCGTCTCTTATGTTATTTATGTTATGTATAAAAAAATATTTTATAATTTTTCAAACATAAAAATTAAAATTTAAAAGTAAATCTCACCTTTCCTGACTTCTTATTTATTTTAAGTTTCTTTTTTTCTTTTTTCTTTTTAAAAAGTTAATAACAATTGGCTAACTATCATAATGTGACGGCCGATAGTTGTTCAAGGTCCAAAAATGAATTGATCATTAACTGACGGTTAGTAACGATTTTAAATTTATGTAGACGTGTTGCAACTTGCAGTCTGAACTGATGATAAATTTTTGGAAGTTTGCTCTTCCTCATTCGATTGTATCAGTTTAATTCATTCATTTTAATATACTCCTATTTGTTATTATCCGCAACCTAAAGGGATGATTTGACGTCATCTTATTTTGATTTCGACTTGTCACTGTTAATCCATACGATAATAAATAGACAATAATAAGAAATTACCTTAAATGATAATAACACTACTATAAATAATTGTCTTTTAAGAATGAATTATGGGTTGAGTTTTAAAGTTTTCGAAATAATGATCTTTAGTTCAACTATAATTTGTTACGACTTTGTCACCTTTAAAATACTTATCAAATATTTCATGCATTTAGTGATTTACCAAGTGTAAAATTAAAGACAAGTAAGTACTATTGTGAATTTGTGATTATGGATGTTTTGTTATTAAAATAACAATAAATAAATCATTTATTTATTGCAGCCTCAATTAATCATTTATTCAAACTTGACATATATATATAATCATTCCAACTCGATATATATATATATATATACACACTCTCAATCATGAACTATTCGAACTCGGAGTTATTTTGTCAAACTTATTCGAACTCAAGTGGGATTTATATTTTACTACTACTACTAAATAATTAATGCATGCAAATTTTATAACTAACGACTAAAATAGTTTTGACTTGAAGAAAATAATGTTAAATTTAAAAATAAACCTTACCTAATTGCCTGCCTGCCTGCCTAACTGTTTGGCGTGGCGTGGCGTGGCGTGCTTAAAGAACCTCAATAAAAGTCAATACCAAATTAGTTACAAATTTTAAATACTACTAGTAATAATATTGTAATTTGAATCAAATATGGACTTAAGGTGCAGCCGCAGGGTGGGACGAAGGGCCGGTTGGGGCCTGGGGGTAGAGAGAGAGAGAGAGAGAGAGAGAGTTTGACATTCTTCATATCCATTTTTCCTTGGCATTGCGTAGCTCTAATACGTGACACTTGTCACTCGTCCCACCTACTTCTTAATTTCCCTTTAAAACTAATTTTATTTCTTAAAATATATTTATTTCTATTATTTATTAGAATGAAATACCGATGAATAATTGTACTATAATACACGATTAATATATTAGAGACACTTCATCTAATTTTACAATTTAAGAATATGAGATGTGCCTAATAAAAATAAAATGATTTATTATTAATTTTAGAACCAAGTACTTAATTAAATGAACAATAAACAATAATAATTCTAATACTCCCCTCCTCTGCTGTGGGAAAAGCTTAAAAATCCTATTGTGTTGTATTCTAATAAGTCAATGTCAAATTTAGGAGGGAAAAATTAGAGAGGACAACAAACTGACTGCTGTGATTCTAAGACTGAGTCATTGACAAGACCTTAAGCTTTTTGCTGATTATTTCTACTTGACCATCAATCCTAAAAAAACCGCACCCGCACCCACTTTCCCAACATTACAGTGAAACAAGTTGGAAAAGTGAATACCAAAAAAATAAAAGAGTATATAAATGTATGCGAACACTCAAATTGTACATTTATTTCTATTAATACTTTCTCTCTTCTTATTTATGGCTCTTATTTTATGTGTGTGTCTTTCTATATATATATATTTTGACATTGTGTACATAGATATATTCAAAATAATAATAATAATAAAAAAATTAACACCATAACCAAGAAAGTTATATATTGTGGATGGCCACTTGATCTACTGATATGACTCATTTCTATCGGTATAGAGGTTGAGGGTCGAATTTTGTTGACAGCTGTCAGGATAGCGATGAAGGCTCTATAAATTAGAGACACTTGAATACCTAAATTAGAGATACTTGAATACTCAATTCTAATTCAATTCTACAGTGTCAACAAAACATATATAATCACAAATTTCAAAATTTGTATAACTCATAATATGTCGTCATTTGATTTCAAAAATTAAATTGTATCTATAATTAATTTTAAAGCGGAGGTAAACATATTAGCGTTGGAATGAGAAAAATTGCAATGAAATATCATTTGGCGCTTGAAGCAACTTTGGAAGTTCTGAAGGAAAAGGAGGCCCCTATAGAATTTTAGACTAGGATTCTATATATGATTAAGTTCTGTGCAAAGCAGGCTTACTTTCTTTATAATTTTCATTGAAAATGGTAACTTTATAATTTTTCCCCTCCTAAGGACAAAGGGAGTGTATGGCTTCTTGATTAACCTTGGGGAAAAATTCCCTACAAATCTCTCATTTTCATTCCATAACAATTATATATATATATATATATATATATATATATATATATATATATATATATCCTAATGCACTGCACATATTTATTCACCCCTTCAGCCCAATGCTTTTCCTTTTACCAGAGAGACAGAGCATGGAAGAAGCAAATCAATCGGAAAAGGCTGAGTATAAGTAGTAGTTGACTTGACTTGGTCATTGCCATTTCATGGACAGCTCTTATCCCTTATGGATTATTCTTTTGAACCCATCTGCTTAATCATTCAAATTAACATTTATTTATTTATTGATTTATATGCTAGCTATAATATACTTAATTTATAGGCTAATGTCACACCTATAATCTTTTTATTTTATTCCTAATCATTGAACCACCTTGTTTTGTTTAGCTTAGCTTAATTCTCTCCTCTTCTCTCCTCTACTCCTTCATCAACATTAGTTGTTTGTTTACCTGCAAATTAATTCTCAACCCAAAGAATATATCTGATTGATTCTCTTGCTTCTTTTACTACTTTCAAACTAGCAGGGGTGTGGTCATATCATATCACGTACATATTTTTCATGGGACAAGAAACCAATAGACTTTGTGATGAATATGAAGTCACAGATGTCCTGGGAAGAGGAGGATTCTCAGTGGTGAGAAAAGGGAAGAAAAAATCATCGACAAATGATCCAAACACCGCCCATGCCCATGTAGCTGTTAAGACACTAAGAAGGATCACATCGTCAGTTTCATCCCAGCAGCAAAGGAATCGGGCTTTTCCTACTCAAACACAAGTTTCAGTCTCTGATGCCTTGCTCACAAACGAGATCCTAGTCATGAGGAAAATTGTAGAGGATGTTTCCCCTCATCCCAACGTTATCCACTTATATGATGTATGTGAAGACCCTACTGGAATTCATCTCATTCTTGAGCTTTGCTCCGGTGGGGAGTTGTTTGACCGGATTGTAGCCCAGTCGCAGTACTCTGAGGTCGAAGCTGCAGCCGTGGTTCGCCAAATTGCATGCGGCCTAGCTGCTCTTCACCGTGCCAATATTATTCATAGGGACTTAAAGCCTGAGAACTGCCTGTTTTTAAATGATACTAACAACTCTCCCTTGAAAATCATGGACTTTGGACTGAGTTCTGTGGAGGAGTTCACTGACCCGGTTGTCGGATTGTTTGGTTCCATTGATTACGTCTCACCGGAGGCTCTTTCTCAGGGAAGAATTTCTTCCAAGACTGATATGTGGTCACTTGGTGTCATCCTGTATATCCTCCTCTCAGGGTACGTATCATGTTAAACTAACTATTACTCTGTTTGGAAAAAAAGAATATTCCATCCATTTTCTTAGTAATTTTCATATTATGCATATTTTCTTTCATATTATTTTCAGGTACCCTCCTTTCATTGCGCAGTCAAATCGACAAAAGCAGCAAATGATAATGGCGGTATGTTTATCCTACTTGCATTGTTAGTGTGTGTGTGTGTGTGTGTGTGTATATATATATATATATATATTCCCCCGTCCTAAAAGATGATCTTCCAACTATAACTATCCTGAGGTAGTGCCTTTCATTTTTTAAGTGTCCCATCATTTTGACATTCGGATAGAAACTGTTGGACTCTGAATTTTGGACAAAGGGATTTCTGTGATATGCCTAACGCAAATAGGAAATGAATTCCATGTTAATAAATATGCAGGGGGAGTTCAGTTTTTATGAGAAAACATGGAAGAACATTTCAACATCAGCAAAGGATTTGATTTCTAGTCTCTTAGCAGTTGATCCTAGCCGAAGACCAAATGCAGAAGAGGTACCAACTCACCAAAAAGGGAAAAGAGAAAATTTTAAAGTTAGTTCGACTTGGAGCTGACAGCCTAGCAAAATTAATACTCCTAATTTTCATATCTATAAATAGGTTCTACAGCACTCGTGGGTCATCGGAGATTCAGCTAATGAAGGAGAAATAGATCCGGAGATTGTTACAAGGCTGCATAGGTTCAATGCACGACGCAAGTTACGCGCAGCTGCGATAGCTAGCATGTGGAGTAGCACCATTTTTCTGAGGACAAAGAGGCTAAAAACTCTAGTCGGTACCTATGACCTTAAGCCTGATGAGCTCGAGAATCTCAACATACATTTCAGGAAAATGTAGGTACCAAAATTTTGAGGGTATGCCTTATCTTTGTTATGCCACACGTACCACCAACTAATTTTGGATCAAGACCCAAAAAAAATACAAGATACTTCAACGAAAAATTCAAACAGAACAAGTACAATGTCTCCCAAGTATATGAACAGAACTTTTACTAACCAAAACAGAGGGGTAAGCTACTAACAGTAACAGAACTTATATCTAAGATTTGTTGCTGGACAGCTCAAAAGAATAGCTCACGAAAGTTATTCAAGAACATATCCCTTTCCCTATAGCTCTTATGAGATTTTTTATGTCTAGTATTTTTTGGAAATTTTGATGGGGGAAAAGTAACTCTTTTTTGTGACTTGCAGATGTGCAGATGGTGAGAATGCCACACTATCCGAATTTGAGGAGGTTCTTAAGGCAATGAAAATGTCATCGCTAATTCCTCTAGCACCCCGCATCTTCGATCTATTTGACAACAATCGCGATGGAACCGTAGACATGAGGGAGATCCTCTGTGGATTCTCCAGCCTCAAGAACTCAAAGGGAGACGATGCACTTCGTCTCTGCTTCCAGGTGCAAAACTCATTCATGTCGGGGAAAAAGAGTACGATTTCCCATTTCCTGAACAGTAGTAGTCCCAAATTGACTGAATTAAAAGTTTTTCTTTTTTCCAACCATGATCAGATGTACGACACAGATGGGTCTGGTTGCATTAGCAAGGAAGAAGTGGCGTCAATGCTTAGAGTAACTTCTCTTCCTTACAGTCTCTTTAAGCAGTAGTATAAATTTCAAAATTTTATCCATCATATACTATAGAACTACATGTTAAATGTAAATTTGCAGGCTTTGCCAGATGAATGCCTTCCCGTGGATATCACAGAACCTGGAAAACTGGACGAGATATTTGATCTAATGGATGCCAACAGTGACGGAAAAGTCACCTTTGATGAGTTTAAGGCAGCCATGAAAAGAGATAGCTCTCTCCAAGATGTAGTCCTCTCCTCCCTTCGTCCGAATTAGTTCTAGTTTATGTCATACTACTACTACTGCTTCTGCTGCTGTCTTCAATATATTCTCTCTCCAGAACACTACTAAGTTCAGGCTTTATTATAGATTAATAAAACCTTTTTTTTGAGCAATCATGTTCATGACATAGGCGCTTCAATTATTAATACTAGAAAAATTGTATTCATGAGGCTTCTGTTTCCATATGAATTGACTTCAAAAACAACTATGCACTAGAGTCTTGTAGGATTCGTCTTTTGAATAGGTCGACAGACAGACAGACAGACAAACAGGTTATAGTTTTTTTTTTAAGTCTATTTTCCAGGCCAGGTTTCTGTTGCTTAACATAGTTTAGTTTAATAAAAGCTAGCACATGCTAGATTAGGTTTGCCGTCACTTTCGGCATTTCAGGACCAAGTCAATTCCATAAAGGCATTTCAGGACCAAGTCAATTCCATAAAGTCATTACTGGGCTAATACTGCCTCAGTTTGTAAAAAAAGAGTGACATTCTCAGGCAGGCAGGCAGGCATACTTAAGCCATTACATTACAAAGTGGATTCCTCACTCTACTTATGTATGTTTGACTAGTGTAGACTAACTAGATAAGATATAAGCCACAATCAGCTCTAACACTTGCACCTTCCAACACCTCATCATTGAACTAAACACTGGAACATAAGAAAATTCAGTATAGCGATGATAGCATCCTTAGTTATTAAGTTAAACCATGACTATAAAAGATGTTATCATCCCCGCAACATGTTTACTCCAAAGGAGAGGAGTTCTAATAATAAGTTGAAAGAAGCAAGGCTACATATGATACATCCCAATGCCTACAAGGCTACAACAGCCTGCCTACACCAATATATTTCAAAAGCAAAATGAGCATCAAGGGACCAGGGAAGTTCCCCGAATTCTTATATATATTTTCCGTCCCTGATCAAGTTTAAGTGCATAACAGAAATTGGAATGATAAAACAAATAAAACTGGTATCTCATAACATCCAGATCAGATAAATACACTTCAAAGCTAGGAGGAAAATTGAAAAGGTAGACTCAACATTTAAATGATGTAAAAAATGATGGTATTATTTCAATAAGATAACTAAATAAATTTTGCAAAATTAGTTACAGAAAAAAATACGTGAAACAGAACATATAGTTTACAACAAAACAAAAGCTGACACACAGGAATGTAATGTTTACTGTCAGGGTTCCATTACAATGATTTGAACAATATTGATCTTTATCTTGATGGATAGAGCCTAAACTTTTGGGAACAAGTCGTAAAATGCTGTATATTGCTCTGCATATGTATGTACACTATATCTATAGCCAGGATCATATACAATCTGGCATACAGATGGATCATAGAACAAGCGGAGTAATCAAAACTACCCCTAGGTGAGACTGGTTACGGTAGTTTTCAGCAATACATTACAGGCATAACCTGAAAACTCTATACTATGGATCTGCAACAGGCCGGTAAAAAATTTGGAAACGGAATGGCTATAATAGTAAAAAGAATGAGAAAAGAAATCTGAAGCAAATGTAAGTCAGATCAGAAGTATATCTGCTATAAAATGGTGATGCAACTGAACTTTTATCTCTATTTATAGTATCCTCTGCTGACTTGGGAGTACTGTGATTACGTAGTCCAACAGCAACAGCGGGAGGCACACTAGTAGAGTTTCGTGGTTTTAATTGGGAAACACTCGAATCCTCTATGTCGTGACCTGCATGTGGGTCAAATGATCATGTTGTAAGTTCAATAGAACTTGTCAGGTACAAGCATGGAAGAATCATATTTCTTCAACCCTAATATAAGGAATACTTACAATCAGACTTCTTCCAGCCGAGGACAAGTTTTTCCCGATCAAATACAATACGGTAGCCAGTCATAAAGTTTTCTGTGTATTATTAGACACCATGTAAGCAACCACTTGCCATAAAGAAATAAATTTATAAAGACACAATTTAACTAACACACTTCATAGTCTCATGTTGATATCAAGACAAACAGAATCTGTTTAGGCTTTAAGGCTCTGACACCATTGTTATCTTCTTTGACAACTTATTGCTGGGTAATAAAGAAGATTAAAAAATAATTACTAAGTTGTCTCCCTTTTTCCCGTTTCTATTTGATTAATCGGTTATAATTATAACCAACGAAAAGCAACAACCTCTAACTTGTTCAGAAGAGTGAATAGTCGGACCCTTTTTGTTTGGCAAACTATATCAATTAAAACTCAACCCTATAAATTAAGTGG